>BQNB010042878.1:0-45853 GCA_026074375.1 Tanacetum coccineum | reverse complement strand
ATCACTTTCAAATAGTGGTGGTCTTTGCATATATTGCCCTTCTAAATATTTTTTAGATTCCATAGATCGATTCAAGTTTTAAAATACAGTTTATTTTAAAAATCTTGTTTGACGTGGCTCCTGATACCAATTGTGGAAAACTAGAAGGGGGGTTGAATAGTTTACCGCTTTTTAAATTGATGTTATGTTTGTTTATAAAAACTTAGATTCGACTTTATGTGAATTCACAATATGCACAATATGAACAATTTAACTAATCAAGTAAGTAATGATAAGATATAAAATAAATATGCAAGATAAGAGATAAGAGATGGAAAGATCAAACCACAACACGAGGATTTATAGTGGTTCGGTAACGAAGCACCTCTTCGCCCTACTCCACTCCCCGAGCACCAAACTCGAGAGTTTTCTTCACTATGTCAACAAGCTCCCTTTAGGCGGAGAAAACCGTACACAACTTAGCTTACACCAATTTCCGACACTAAGCGAAATGTCGAGTTCTAATCCTAGCTAGAACCAATCTATCACAACAAAACACACCACTTCACGACAATTCACAACTTGGCTTCACCACACGACTTCTTCTTCACTACACGACTATTCTTCACTTCACAACTTCTCTACCCTTCACAACCTTTCTATACTTTTCTTCACAACTTCACTTTAACTAAACACTACCTTGATCACACCAATCAAACACTACCTACTAAGATCAACCCGATCTATCTATACTTACAATGATCACCACAATCTACTTAGTATACACAACTACGATACACACCTTCAATATACACAAATGATTTACAAGATATGATACAATTGCAACAAGGTTGCAAGGACACACACTAAGCTATAATACTGTATTCTTCTCTTGCACTTGAGGTTCAAAGCTTGGAACACTTAGAAACAAGGCTTTATGATTAAATGATCAAAGGAAAGAAAGGAAAGTATAAACTGATTTAGAATAGAAAGAAAGTGTTTGCAATAGGTAGGAAAAACAGTGGAGAATAGTCCAGTATTTATAAGCCAGCTGAGCTCGCTTTTTGTCTGGGCGATCCCCTTAAATAAGGGCCGGTCCCCTTAATAATTAAGGGGGCAACCCTTTATAATTAAGGGGGCCACCCTTTATAATTAAGGGGGCTGCCCAACCCAGACGCTCCCTTTTTTGTCTTTTCTGGTGGAGGTGTTTTCTGAAACATTTCTAGCCGTTTTTGGGTAGAAAATTTGAATTCAAAATATTTATTTGAATAAAACATTTCTTTTAAATCAAAAAATGTTTTTGTAAAAGATATAAAAATGTTTGTGACATTTTTATAAAAAAATGTGAGGTTAACTAAAAATTCCTTTGAACATGAAATGCATTTAAGTGATTAAATTTTCAAAATGAAAATTTACTACTAATTACTTGTTTACAAATAATTTTTCATTAATCGTTTTTACATTTTGTGATTATCAAAACGTAGAGAGATCAAAAAATATTAATTACGTTTTTAGGCATTATTTCTATCAACAAGATATACAACACTATGTTCGTCTACAAAACTCAAACTGATGTGATTCTGGTTCAAATCTATGTTGATGGCATTATCTTTGGGTCGACCAGCACAAAATTATGCAAACAGTTTGCTAAACTGATGACTTAAAGATATGAAATGAGTATGATGGGTGTCCTCACCTATTTCCTTGGATTTCAGATTAAAAAATCTGAAAGAGGCATTTCAATCAACCAAGAAAAATATGTCAAGGATTTGCTAAAAACGTATGACATAAATGGTTCATCAGTGAAAACTCCAATGGTACCCTCTAACAACTTAGGACCTGATCTCAATGGTAAAGCTATAAATGAGACTCAGTATAGAGGTATGATTGGATCACTAATGTACCTAACAGCAAGTAGACCTGACATTCAATTCTCAACTTGTCTCTGTGCAAGATATCAAGCAAATCCTAAGGAATCCCACCTTATTGCTGTTAAGAGAATTTTCAGGTACCTAAAAGGTACTCCCAGTCTTGGTCTGTGGTATCCAAAATGTTCAGGTTTTGACCTAAAAGGATACTCAGACTCTGATTATGCTGGTTGCAACATGGACAGGAAAAGCACCTCAGGTGCTTGTCAGTTGCTAGGAGGCAAACTTGTGTGCTAGAGTGCTAAAAAGCAGCAATCTGTAGCTATGTCATCAGCTGAAGCTGAATATGTAGCTGCTGCTGGATGTTGTGCCAACATATTATGGATGAAAAGTCAACTCACTGACTATGACATCATATATGAAAAGGTACCCATATTTTGTGATAACACTAGTGCTATTGCAATCTCAAACAATCCAGTTCTGCACTCAAGAACAAAGCATATTGATATCAGATATCACTTTATCAGAGATCATATTCTAAAAGGGGACATTGAATTACATTTCATTCCCACTCAATATCAACTTGCTGATATCTTCACCAAGCCTCTGGATGAGCCAACTTTCAAAAGATTGATTGTTGAACTAGGTATGCTGAACATTGATTCAAAACCTGAAGCTTCAGTACTGCCTGAAGAAAACTGAAGCTTCAGCGATTTCATCCTAAACTGAACAAACTTTCATGTTAAATGTCAGTTCAGTTTTTGCATACAACCTTTAGCTTGCTTAAGTAAAGTAACTGAGCAATCACATATGTCTCATTCATGGATTTGTATGAGCATGTGTGGTTTTGTCGCCTTCACTGGAGCACAGATATTGGTTAAGTCAAGAACTGAACAAAACTAGTTCATTTTCTTCAGTTCAGTTTAGACAAATAATTTTATCTAAATCTTCAGCTATCTCTCGAGTGAAGTAACTGAGCAATCATATATGTCTCATTCATGGATTTGCATGAGCATTTGTGGTTTTGTCGCCTTCGCTGGAAGATTGATGATAATAAAGATTACAATAATCTGTTCAGCATGACATAACATCAAACCTGAACCTAGTCCAGCTTTTTCAAACATCAATCTAAAGGTCAGTTTTTTTTACAAAAAATGTGTGATTTTTAACATTAATATATTTAATATATTAAAAGAAGAAATCCAAAAGTTAGAATGACCTCATCCTCTTTCTCTCACCTACTTTTGCAGTTGAATAGACGGTTGTTCACTGTTCTAGGTGTCAGATGCATGCTTTGCTGACTTTCATTAAATACAAAGTTTAGCACACATGTTGAAAACAAACCCTAAACATTCCATAACTACACAACCTCAAACGATAATTACAATTTCTCAAATAAAAAATTGTAACATCACCAATCATATAAATCACAACAAACCATTCAACAACTCACTTTTCACAATCTCATCAACAATACACACACATACCTCAAACCAGATCAAATCTCCAAAACCCTAACTATCCACAATGGCAGAATCATCATCACATAATACCTCATCACCTGAAATCACAAGTTAGTCTTTCACCTTCTTGTAGCCGAACCCCCTCTAACACCCCACACCTTGCTTAGCTATTTTTCTAGCTCTTCCTAATCACCGTATAGCCTTCATAAGTTACCAGTCTACCCACACCTTGGCCACTACTCCAAGAAACTTGGGCACCAAGTTGGTTTCACCCCTATATAAGCCGAAACATACACACCCTTTCATTTCATCCTTCAAACTCAAACACACACACTCAAATGGAGTTCTAGCCATTCCCTAACAGTAGTAGAAAATCTAGAAAAGCCCCATAGATTAGAATTTAAGCCAATCAAAAAAAAAGACCCAATGAGAAAGTGAGCCCTTAGAAGTTGTTTTCTAGGCGTACGAACCTAAAAACCCCATTTTGACCCATTTAAGCTCAAGTAAGCTTAAAATCTTTTTCAATAAGCTCATATTATGTTTTAGATCTTTCACAAGGTTTGTTAGATCACATATAAACTCTTGTTTGAAGCCTTGAATCCTCAAACCCACGTGTTTTTGACTAAAACCCTAAAAACGACCCGTTTTGATTTTCTAGCTAACGAATCCTTTATCTTTACATTTTTTTACGTTAAAACATCTAATTTTTGCTTATTCTAATAAGCTATAACCTGCAAATATCATTTGGAACCCTAAAATAAGCTTTGCATAGTCATTTCTGGACTTAATTTTGCAAATAAATTTCATGCATAGGGGTATATATCGTAACTTTCTAAAATTTATAACTAGAGGGGTTGAAAATGTCATTTTCCCAAAGTTATAACTATAAGGACCTATATTGCCAAGTTTCAAAGTTAAAGGTTTAAATTATATATACTTTATATATAAAGGACTAAACTTGTAAAAGTTTATAAATCAATGGTATATATTGCCTTTTTTGCAAACTTAAAAATATAAAATATAATATTTTTATATAAATTATAAAAATATATATTAATATTATAAAACTCAATTTTATTAAAACCCAATACATTTATCGCTATTAATCAACGATCGACGCATTATAAAACAATTACGTTATATAATTATCGTAATTTATCATCGACTAGCTTTTGAAGAAACTTAAAATTTTATCGTATCACGTTACTAGGGAGCTTCATGTGAGGAGTTTCATTGGGTATACGTTTTGGATTAAAAAAAATAAGGTAAAAATAACAAAAAAAAAAAAAAAAATAAAAGAAAAAAAGATTGCTGATTTACGTTTTAAAGTGTCCTACACCTCAAATCGTTTAACTACAACCTCTGAATTATGATGGCCCGAACCAGTGAAACAATATTACCATAAATTTAATAATTCAAAGTAATACTTAAACCATTATAAAGTTTTGAAACATAACTACCCCACACTAAGACTTGAGAATTACCCCAGGTTTCTTTGAACTAGACCGTTACTTTCACTTGATAACTTTTTGCCATCCAATCAGATTTTCCTGTTAAGGTGAGTTTCAAGCCGTCGCATTTTAAATCATTTTTTTTTTTTCTTCTAATATTTCATAAACCCGCGAGGGGGATACATGCTATAAACCATGAAGGCAAGTGTTTTTCCAGTTGTATGCTATCCTGATATATTATTGCCTAAATCCTTACTTTGCCATTAAGACCACACTATCAT
Organism: Tanacetum coccineum; assembly: GCA_026074375.1. Classification (NCBI taxonomy): domain Eukaryota; kingdom Viridiplantae; phylum Streptophyta; class Magnoliopsida; order Asterales; family Asteraceae; genus Tanacetum; species Tanacetum coccineum. Next base: position 40,811 of record BQNB010042878.1, on the reverse strand, counting down.
GAACCGTTAATTACTTTTCAGAGTAAAGCGTGAATGCTGTAAATAGCTTCTATTTGGTGACTGAACTCCACCCGTTGGTGTACCAATACTTTCTGGTAACCAAACGCACTTCATTTGAATCACTATGCGGGTGTTTAGCAAAGGCACCCGTTGGGGCAACTACTTGTGATTATTGATTATCTCAAGGTCTCGGTGTCATGAGCTTAGGGCAATAATATTGTTTTCTATAATAATTGTTCTCATTGCAATTATTACACTTATAGGTGTATAACAACATAACCCACTATTAATTTGTATTCAAACTGTTTAACATAAACCTATGAATTTCACTCAACCATTGTGTTGACCTTTTTTAGCATGTTTACTCAGCTATTTGAGCAACTTATGCATGAGGACACGGACTTGAAGATGGCTAAACTATTATCATTCAAACTTTATGTTTTCATGTAGATTTTAGGACCACTGTTTGTAAAAACTCTAATGAAATAATGAATGATAACTTATCTTTTAAAAACGTCTCTTTTGAGTCGTTTTCTATGAGTATGACTGTTGTACCATGAAATAATACCCCAGATTAGCTTTCGTTGTTGTATGTCAAAAATGGGGGTGTTATAGGTTGGTATCAAGAGCCACGAAATAAGAACAATGGTTAAACCACTAAATATAACTACTTTTCTTTTTTCCATCCAATAAAGTCCTTCCGCGCACGTACATCTCCTGAAAAGTTAGTAAAGTACATAACTATTATACTATTATATAAATAACTTATTTATGTTAACCACTGTGTTGTTAACAGAGTGATGTCTTCTCCCAACCACCCTACTTCTGATATTGAGGATGCTTTTTCCTCTAACTTTCTGGACTATATCCCGGCTTCCCCAGACTATTCCTCAGCTTCACCGGGAAATACTTATTCTAGCTCTTCAAATAACTCATTTGGTTTAGTTCCAATAGCTTTACCAACTCTTTCACTTTTTCATGATGACACTTATATGAAGGCCATGCATGCATATTATGCTAAAGAATTACCTATTCCACCGCCAACTATTGTGCCTCCATCTTTAATGCTATCTCCAATGTTTAATCCTCAAGAATTCTTTCTTCCTGAGGAATTATTGCCACTTAAGAAACGAGGTCGTGACCGATCATCCTCCTCTACTTCTACCCTACCTCAAGAATTTAAGATAGGAGAAAGCTCTTGTAAGACAAGTCTGGAACGTCACGAAGAGCAAATTGAGGAAATTTTGAATCACCTAGATGAACTCTCTCTCGACCGCATTGAGCACATAGAAGACAAAATAGAAGGTCTTAGAAAAGGTCGGGTAATCATACAACAAGATTTTGACAATCTGGAAGCTGAACTCCGAGAGTCTCATACTCAAATTGCTAAACTTCAAAGAAAGCAAATGGGAAATAACAGCAAGATTGCTCTGGCTCGCTTCAGGATTGCTAATCTAGAACAAATCATCGAAGATATCCAGGCTCGTCACCAAAAGACAAGGAAAGTCTTCTGAATGCAATCTATTGAAAACACAAGAACAGCCCAGAAAGGACCATCGGACTACGTAATAGAACTAGTTATAACTTTTTTGTAGACCTAGCCACGGGATGTGTGGTATAAATAACAACACTTGTCAAATTTTGACTATGTACAGTACAAAGACAAGTCGTTCATGATATAATATAATGGTGATCCCGTTTCATATTCATCATGTGTCCCTATATTTTTAATCTCCGTCTTCATCTTATGAATCTTACCAAGACCCCCCAGAAAATAAAACGAATAATTAGATGCTTGTTAGAATACCGTATCAAATAAGTATCCTAGATATTTTAATATCACTATTGTAAAAAATATGCTTAAAGAAGTCAAAAATAAGCATTCCATTTTAAGACTTGTGATATCATTCTTATTACGTGTTGTCTTATGTTGATAGAATGCCTCCCAAAAGGACATCAACATCTGAAGCACCAGCCATGACTCAAGCTGCCATCAGGAAACTAGTTGCTGACAGTGTTACCGCAGCTCTGGAAGCACAAGCCGCTAACATGGCAAATACTGAGAAAACCACCGGAGGAAACCAAGGTGAAGCTCTTGTGCAAGAAAATGTAACTACAAAGAGTTTTCATGAGCTGCCAACCTATTAACTTCAAAGGTAGGGAAGGACTGTTGGACTTATCCGCTGTTTGAAGCCGAAATTGAAATTGGTGTTTTCCCGTAGCACTGTACTGATGACTGCAAGGTAAAGTTTCTACTGGTACTTTATCGAAGAAGCCTATCCTGGTGGAATTCTTTTGCCCAACCTATTGGGATAGAAGAAGCTTACAAGATTATCTTGGTTGAATTCAAGAAGCTTTTGATAAAGAAGTATTGTCTCTGAATTGAGGTCCAGAAGATGGAAGACGAATTTTACCATTTGATTATGAAGGGGAATGATCTCAAGGCATATGTGAGAAGATTCTAGGAATTGGCAACCTTATGTCCCACTATGATGCCAGATTCTGAGAAAATGATGGAAGTTTTCATCGGGGGATTACCTCGAAGTATTAAAGGGAATGTTACCGCCTCTAAACCTCAAACTCTAGAGGAAGCCATTAACATAGCCCAGAGGCTAATGGATCAGGTAACAAAGCACACCCCGGTGCAAGTATCAAGTGATCACATAAAGTTTGACGACAGAAGAACCTTTCAAAAACAACAACTACCATTAACATCAACACCAACAACCGCTAAATAATCACCAACCCAACAGAACAGAAGACAGAAACTTCAGGTCTTATGCTTCCACTTCCAACTGAAAACAATGTATATTTGAACGTCCCTTGTTTAAAGAAATGCACTCTGTAAAACAAACAACACACAGACCTTGCCTTGTTAAGTGTAATACTTGCAACAGAGTAGCCATCTGACCATAGAACTGCAATAATAAATGCCACACTTAAAGTAATCTGCCTACCCAGTGATCAGTTTACTTGTCATGCCTGTGGAGAGAAAGGGCATTATGCAAATCAGTGCCGAAAGACCACCAACAACAATGCCCAGGGAAGAGCCTACTTGTTGAGGGATAGGAATGCTCACCAAGACCCAAACGTAGTCATGGGTACGTTCCTTCTAAACCAACATCTAGCTAGAGTATTATTTGATTATGGAGCTGATAAAAGCTTCGTACCCATATCTCTTGCCTCTAAGCTAAATATTCCACCCATTATAATAGATACCTTTTACAATATCAAAATGACTGACAGAAATCTAGTAAGCACAAACATCGTTATTCAGGGTGCAACTCTGACTTTGTTAAACCAACCTTTCAAAATTGATCTTAATGCGACAAACACGTATTAGACGTTGTCATTGTATGGGCTTAGTATCCCAAGTATCATGCTAGAATTATTTGTGATGAGAAAGTCATCCACATCCCAATCAACGGTGAAACATCTTCGATAATACCCATCAAGACCTAAAAATTGACGAATCTCCGTTGGCGACTTAGGAGTTGCCCAATATTTAATGGATTCGATCTTGGCGGGATCCACATGAATGCCCTCACTATCAATCACGTGACCACGGAATTGTACTTTGGTAACCAAAATGTCACACATGAAAATGTGCATATAACTCCTCCCCTCTCTTAGTAATTTCTACAGATTAGCTTAAGGTGCACTTCGTGTTCTTGCTTATTCTTTGAATATATCAAAATATCGTCAATAAATACAATTATGAATTTATCCAAATATGGTTTACACATTTCGATTCATAAGGTTCATGAATACGGCAGGTGCGTTTGTCAAACCAAACAGCATAACTTGAAATTCATAATGGCTGTAACGGGTTCTGAAAGCGGTTTTTGGAATGTCTTCTTCTCGAACCCTCAGTTGGTGATAACCTGACCTTAGGTCGATCTTCGAGTAGACACTCCACCCTTAAAGCTGATCAAATAAATCATCAATTCTTAGGAGCAGATAATGGTTCTTCACCGTTAGTTTATTCAATTCCCGGTAATCAATGCACATCCGAAATGATCCGTCTTTCTTCTTGACAAATAAGACCGGAGCTCCCCAGGGTGAGGAACTATGTCTTATAAAGCCTTTGTCAGATAGTTCTTTTAGTTGCTCTGACAACTCTTTCATTTCAAAGGTGCCAATCGATAAGGCGCCCAAAGCTACGGGTGCATGCACCCAGTCATCAAATTGATTGAAATTCACTTGTTGAGTCCGGAGGAAACCCGCAATCCCTCAGGGAATACATTAGGAAAATCTCGAATATTGGTACATCCTCAGTCGCTTCATCACCAACTTGACTTCAACCTCCTTTGAAGTTAACATGTGCTAAAAGACTGGACTCCTTTTAGCATGTTTCTTGTGTCATGAGTACGGATAGTGTGCAACAGCCTTGTCCCCGGTTGCTTCCGTCACCGGTGAACAATTAATGTTTCATTTCCCCCAGGATACAACGATCTCTCGGCACAGACAACGTTTGCTTGTTATTTTGCAACCAATCCATACCATTATAGGCATCCACATCCCAATCAACGGTGAAACATCTGATCATCCAAGGTGACCAAAAGTAAAACCCGACTAAGTCTCATAACTAGTAATAAAAATGAAAGATATATATCCCAATGTTGTCATGGTATTCGTACTCCAAGTAATGGAAAGAGTCAGATGAGAAAAGCCTATAGATATCCCAGTAGTTACGAGAATTCCCAAAGTTTTCTCTGAAGATCTACATGGCTTCCTCCCGTTCCGCCAAGTAGAATTCAAACATTGATTTAATTCCATGAATAGAACCTGTAGCCCGAGCACCTATAGAATTATCTCTCAGAAATGCAGGAACTATCTAACCAACTTTCAAGAGTTATCAGAATCAATGTTTATCCCGACAAGAACTTCGCCTGAGGAGCTCCTGTCTTATTTGACAAAAAGAAAGATGGATCTTTCAGAATGTGTATCGATTACTGGAGTTGAATAAACTTACCATAAAGAATCGTTACCCATTACCAGAGATTGATGACTATTTTGACAACTTTCAAGTTCGAGTGTCTACTAGAAGATTGACTTTAGATCAGCATCATCAACTGAGAGTCAGGGATGAAGATACGGACACTATGAATTTCAAGTGATGCCATTTGGTTTAACTAACACGCCTGCTGTAATAATGGATCTCATGAACTGTATGTGTAAACCATACTTGGACAAATTCTTAATAGTGTTCATCAATGATATTCTCATCTACTCTCGTAACAAGGAAGAGCACGCAAATCATCTAAGAATAATCCTAGAATTACTCAAGAAAGAGAAGTTGTATGCCAAGTTCTCCAAGTGTGATTTCCTATGATTCCATATCGTGCAATTTCTTGGACACTTAATTGATAGTCAAGGACTTCAAGTTGACCCCGCCAAGATTGAAGCATTTAAGAATTTGGACATCTCCTACTACACCCACAAAAATACGTTAATTCTTAGGCTCGCCGGTTATTTTCGGAGATTTATCAAAGATTACTCGAAGATTGCAAAGTCTTTGAATGAATTAACCCAGAAAAACAAGAAGTATATCTGGGGCGAATACTAAGAGTCGGCTTTTTAACTGCTAAAATAGCAGCTATGTGAAGCTCCAATCTAAGGTTATTGCATATGCATCCCGACAACTTAAGCCTAATGAAGAAAACTATACCACTCATGATCTCGAATTAGGAGCAGTAGTGTTCGCTCTTAAAATTTGGAGACATTTTTTATTTTATCGGGGTTGAGTCCCCTTTACCAAAATAAAATAAAATTTGGAGACACTATCTGTATGGCACTAAATATTAATTATTGTTTTTTTTTTTTTTTTTTTTTTTGTGTACTGTTTCACTATCGTAAAAGTCTTCAGCATATCTTGATCATAAAGTGTTGAACATGAGACAACGCCCGTTGGCTAAAATGCTGCAGATTACAATTATGAAATAACGCTACCATCCTGGAAAGGAAATTGGTCATAGCAAGATGCCATAAGCCGAAGAACAAATCAAACCACTCCCGATTAGATCTTAGTTATGACCATTCAACAAAAATTACCATCGATAAATTCTCAAAGCTCCACCCCCAAAAAAAAACCCCTTAAAAAAAGCACTCAAAGAAGAAAACATCAAGGCTGAAAACTTACGAGGAATGAACAAAGCATTTGAAATACTGTCCTGAAAGTGAACCCGATGTATTAAGAATCGAAGTTGGTTACCACTCTGTGGTAATCTGAGAGACTTGATCATAGCTGAGTCCCATAAAAAAATATTCCATTCACTCAGGTTCTGACAAGAGTATCAGGATCAAATGAAACTCATATGGTGCCTAACATGAAGGCAATCAACGCTGATATGTGGAAAATGTTTGACATGTTCATTAAAGTAGAATGTCAGAAGCCATTCGGCTTACTTGTATAACCAGAGATTCCTATGTGGAAGTGGGAGAGAATAACGATGGATTTCATCACAAAACTACCCAAAACATCAAACGGACATGACACAATCTGGGTCATTGTCGATCGCCTCACTAAATCCGCACATTTCATCCCTACCCAAGAGACAGATATTATGGAAACCCATACAAGGTTATACATTAAAGAAATAATATCTTGGCATGGAGTGCCAATATCTATCATCTCAGATCATGACAGTTATTTCACATCCAGATTCTGGCAATCATTACAGAAGGCTTTGGGTACTCAATTAGACATGACTACAGCATATCATCCCGAAAATGTGGGCAAAGTGAAAGGACCATCCAAACACTCAAAGACATGCTTCGAGCCTATGTTATAGATTTTGGAAAAGGATGGAAAAAACACTTAACATTTGTAGAATTTTCTTACAATAACAGTTACCATGCCAGTATCAAGGCAACACCATTTGAGGCACTTTATGGTCGAAAGTGCAGATCACCTGTTTACTGGGTCGAAGTTAGAGATGTTTAACTTTCAGGACCAGAAATAATCCATGAAGCCACTAAGAAGATAGTGCAAATTCGACAACGCTTGCAAGCTGCAAGAGATCGGTAGAGAAGTTATGCCAATGTAAAACGAAAGCCTTTAGAATTTCAAGTTGGAGATCATGTTATGTTAAAAGTGTCACCTCGTAAAGGTGTCATCCGATTCGAAAAACGAGGAAAGATTAACCCTCGGTACATTAGACCTTTTAAAATCCTTGAACGGATTGGCCCAGTAGCATATAAACTTAAGCTTCCTAAAGAGCTCAGTAATGTCTATAGTACTTTCCATGTTTCTTATCTAAAGAAATGCTTATCTGACGAATCCCTTGTCATTCCAATGAAAGAGCTTCGACTCGATGACAAACTCAACTTTGTGGAAGAACCAGTGGAGATCATGGATCGAGAAGTCAAGCAACTGAAACAAAGTCATATTCCTATAGTCAAAGTAAGATGGAACTCTAAAAGAGGACCAGAATTTACATGGGAACGTGAAGATCAAATTCGTGCCAAGTATCCACATCTGTTTTCAAACATCACTCCGGCATCCAACTAAATCTCGGGACGAGATTTCTTTTAAGGGAGGGAGACTATAACAACCCGTAATTTTCATCAATGTAATTATCCATCTATTAAATTAGATGCACTGTAATATCCATCTATTATATATATACCACCTTTTTACAGGGAATTTTTTTTGCTTTATCTCATTATGCAACGTAACTTGCATCTCTAAAGTAAACGAGCTCACGCAACCTCTACCAATGCCATCTATATCTATGTTTATATCATGTAAACATCCTAATATGTCAAGTCTATATCTTAATATCATTTTTACCAAGTACATTATCCATTTAACGTACTTTTCAAAACGTTATTTCAAAACAAGCATTAAACGTTAACGTTTATATCAAAAACCTTAATTATATGTAATGTTACAATTTACAATGATGTGAAAAGCCTTCAATAGCATGTGTACAAGTGTTTACAATGCACAAACATTTGAATATCTTTTCCTTCCTATATCAAGTTAAAACCTTTCTTAAAAAGCACAATGTTAGTAAGCTAATCTGCCTAAGATCCTATTCAGGTCATTTAAGCATCCTAAATCATGTTAAACTTTCTACCATCACTTCATAGCCTCACAAGGGCTACCAAGCACTTAATGATGACTTTAAACACTATAACCTAAACCTAAGTCATCTTTAAAACCTTACATCTAAAACTTACAACCATTAAACGAACACCCTAAAACCATAATTTCACTTTAAACTAATAATCTAAACCCTAAACCATTAATCCCTAAACTTAAACACTAATCCTAAACCTCCTTAATCCTAACATTAAAACTTAATTCTAAAACCTCTAAACTACACATAATACCTTTAAACCTAACTTTGATTATAAAAACCATAAAACCTTAACCCGTGACCCATTAAACTTGGCACCCCTTTTTATTTCATTTTGACCCATTTTCAACCTAACCAAGCACCCTAGCAACTCTATGACATCACCACCATGTCACAAGCAAGCAACCAAGCACCTCCATCACCTCCTTTGGCCACCAAGTTTGGCCTTGTCACCTCCTTGTCACTCCATTGTACCCGAAACCCTCATACACCATGTACCACCATTCAATCTTTCTTCTTCTTGATCTCAATATCATCAACTTATTAGATCCAATGGGAATCATCTATCCTATCCTTGACACTAATCAAACCCCAAACTTGGGCACCAAGGGTCATTCACAAACCACTATATAAAGCCGACACCCCCCTATTCATCTCAAATCACACACTCAATCAAACATTTATCTCACACTCAAATGGAGTTCTAGCTCAGCCAAGGAAGAAGTAGAAGGTCCCTAAGATCAGAATAGAATCCAAGAACCAAGAAAAAGAAGCCCTTGAAGTCATTACTAGGCGTACGAACCCGAAAACCTCATTTCAAACCATTTTAGCTTAAGTAAGCTCAAAATCTTGTTCAATAAGCATATAATTTGTATTATAATGTTCATAATACTCTTAAGATCATATATGAACTCTTGTTAAAGCCTTGAATCCTCAAACCCATACGTTTTTATTAAAACCCTAAAAACGACCCGTTTTGATTTTCTAGCTAACGAATCCTTTTTCTAAACTTTTGTTACGTTAGAACATCTTATTTTAGTTTATTCTAATAAGCTATAACCTGGAAATATCATTTGGAATCCTAAAATAAGCTTGCATGGTTTTTGGACTTGATTTGTAAATTATTTCCATGCAAGGGGAATATATCATAACTTTTTGAAATTTATAACTAGAGGGGCTAAAAATATCATTATTCAAAAATTATAACTATAAGGACCTATCTTTCCAAGTTTCAAAGTTAAAGGTTTAAATTATATATACTTTATATATAAAGGACTAAACTTGTAAAAGTTTACAAACCAAGGGTATATATTGCCATTTTTGAAAACTTAAAAATATAAAATATAATAATTTCATATAAATTATAAAAATAAATATTAATATTATAAAACTTGATTTTATTAAAACCCGATTCATTTATCGCTATTAATCAACGATCGGCGCATTTTAAAACAATTACGTTTTATAATTAACGTAACTTATCATCGACTAGCTTTTGAAGAAACTTAAAATTTTATCGTATCACGTTACTAGGGAGCTTCATGTGAGGAGTTTCATTTGGGTATACGTTTTGACGAGTTTGCTGGATTTACGATTTAAAGTGTCCTGGCTCTTCAAGCGTTTACTATATGACATCTGAATTATGATGGCCCGAATAGTGATGCAATATTTCCATAAATTAATAAATTAAAGTAATACGTTAAACTTTATGAAGTTTTGAAACATAAACCATCACACTAAGACTTGATATATTACCCCAGGTTGTGTGACGTAGCTATTACTTTCACTTGATATACTTTTGCTATCAATCAGATTTCCCTTGTTAAGATGAGTTCATAGCCTCGCATTTAACTCTTTTAAATGTTTCATAAACCCGCGAGGGGGATACATGCTATAAACCATGAATGCAAGTGTTTTCTAAATGTATGCTATCCTGATATATTATTGCATCTGTTCTCCAAGTCTCTTTATGCCAAAAGACCCCCACCATCATGGACCATTAATCACTTGCGAGTGAACGCAAATATTGTGGATAGATCTATCGGGGTTGACGAATCCCGTTTGTGTTAGCCGGATAGGTAACCAAACGCACTATATTTGAAACTCATAGGTATATGGCAATTACCTACATGGGGGCCATTATCATTATATATATCATTATTGATATATACACAAGTCAGTTTGAGTGCCATGAGCTTAGACGCAATAATATTGTTTTCTATAATAATTGTACTCATTGCAATTATTACACTTATGGGTGTATAACAACGTAACCCACTATTGAACTTGTATTCAAACTGTTTAACATAAACCTATGAATTTCACTCAACCTTTGTGTTGACTTTTTAGCATGTTTATCTCAGGTAACTGAGCATCTTATGGCACGGAGTGGCACGGACTTGAAGATGGCTAAACTGTTATCATTCAAACTTTATGTTTTCATGTAGATTTTTGGGACCTCTGTTTGTAAAAACTCTGATGAAATAATGAATGATAACTTATCTTTTAAAAACGTCTCTTTTGAGTCATTTTCTATGATTATGACTGTTGTACTATGAAATAATACCCCATATTAGCTTTCGCTGCTATATGTCAAAAATGGGGGTGTTATACAGATCATAATTCATGGATGCACGGATCCTAGCGAGGCAACCACACCTAAAATGTGGTTGCAGCCACGGCGTGCGTTTGTTTCCGGTCATATATTTGCAAACATTAGCCCCATCTTTCACTAATTACATATGTTCGAAACTAGGTGTGTTATTTTTGTTGGCCACTGATACGGGATATACTATTTCCATGCTTTCACGAACATAAGTTAAGCACCTTAAACCTTCCTGTGAATTATTGTGTTTTCGCTTTGGTAATAGTTAGTTTACTAGCAGACTACGTTGCTTGAATGAGAAATAAATATGACAAATGAAAGATATACAAATTTGTATACGTGCTAAATCTGTATGGTCATTACTATTGTAGGTATGTCAATGGAAAACGTCATGGCGATCACTAATGGATACATGTAACAGTAGCAGTATGTGAATGGAAACATAGTTATTGGAGTTTGCGCGCAGGTCAGTCCATTTTTCATTTATAAAGTCCGATTTTTATCTAAAAAAAATATATTTTATTCTCCAATGTGGGTCAAACGGGCTGGTATAGGTTGGGCTAACCCATAAAAATATAAGTTCAGTACATGTCTTGATGTAATATGAAATATTTTCCTTTAATGTGGGTCAAGTAGTCAAAACTTTTTTGAGTTAGTATAAGGGTAATCCCAAACAAAATCTGTCCATACTCTCTGTAGAGACTACACACACCTGATTGTAGAGGAGATAATGAAAAGTATTTTTTATGTTGATTTATACCTGAACATTGCAATTTGGTTATAAAGAGTAGGATTGCCAACCCCATCTCTTAAAAAAAACTCACCTAATGACAACTCCACTGCACATCTCAGTGAATCCACCTGTTCATTCGGGACACGCTGGTAATAATCAGCAGTATTATGGCTAGGTGATTATGTTTGGTGTGACTCTTATTTGATGTTTGCTTTTGTTATTACAGGTTTGCCATCCAGTTATGTGTATCTAAGAGCATTTGATCACGCCCGTCAACATTGTGGTGCACGCTTTTGGTACGATGAGTGTCTGAAAAATACTTCTATCCAAATATTCTGGAAACGTACCCAATCCAACAAACGTACGTACATGATTTTGAAAACAAGTAACCACATGAAAACCACTTACATACACTAACATATATTTATAACTTATACTGACAAGCGCAAATGGCTGACGCACCCCTACTCCTGAACATTGAAACTCAGCGTTACAAGGAATCGGAGCAAGAAAAGACAAGAAATAGGTTCCCTCTTTCAGTTCTACTAGAAATCTATCCCCAAAACTACCAGGTTTACAACTTTACTTATCCTTTTAGTAACAAACAACATAATCGCTATATTTTTTCTCAATTCAGTACTCATAAGTAATTCAAATTACATGTTGCAGCATGTACGATTCACCCTTAAGGTCACCACTTACAGATCAATTTGGCAACATGTGTGGAGGAGATGTCACAGCGTGTTAGTAAAACAGTTCATGATGTCTTATATACTTTTTTGTTCGCTCAGTAAATTTTTAACCTAATTTCTTAGTTTTCTACCCCGTTATAAAAAAAATATAACCTAGATCAGGTTTGACCATTTTTTTAAACTATTTCTTATATTCTACCCTTTTGACGTGGAACACAATTTATTATAAATAGTGTCCTATAATAATGTGCTTGCTGAATAAAATGAAAAAGGAGTTCTTAATGCATTGAACAAACATTTTACACGCCTCCAGTCCGTTTGACCTAACCGAAAATTAAACCTAATCTGAACCAACCATCCGTCAAATCTATACGCAGCTGAAATGATGGAAATATTTAAGGTTTCTTACAAGCACCAAAGGATTCTCACCAACTCTAATGGTTCGGTCAGAAGTTGGTTAAAGAAAAAGATTCCCGACATTCATGATTCTCAGTTCGTTTCGGATGTCATAAAGCCTCTTGGAATCGAGGAGCTAATGGATCAAAAGGTTCAGAATCTTTCTGGTGGTGAATTACAAAGAGTTGAATTATGCATATGCCTTGGCAAGGTTAGTCCTTTTTCGTATACTGTTTTTTTAATACGCAGAATTCCATGTCTTAATAAATTATATACGTCATTTGTTTGTTTAGTTTTCGGCATTGTATTAATGGCTGAAAAAATTTATAGCCTTTTGTAAATCTGTTAATGAAGAATTTGATATCTCCTTTTATGCAATTACTTAGAGAAATGAGTGGGGTTTAGAAAAGATTAAAACCACTTGCAGAAAATATTATAGGCCATAAAAGAGTATTTAGAGAAAAAATAGATGTCAATGTATATAGAAGGCTTCATATTAGAGAAAGTGAATGTTCAATAGGGTTTGTTAGTAGCCACTATCTTGCAAAAATAAACCGATTTTGTATAACTTTTAGTATTTTACTTAAATTCGATCATGTTTTAGAAAATTTCTAGCAGGGGATGACTTTGAGAAAGCTAAAGCTGCTACCAGATTGGAGAATGGGAAAAAACAGAAAATTACGGGCAGGTTAGACTGGGTCTACTGGGAAAAACGGGTCAGCAGTGTCGGATGAGTCAGCTGGGCAGACGAGCCAGGTGAGGTAAGTGAGTCAAATTGGGCTGTTTGTGCGGTTGAGTCGATATAGATTGTGTTACTTACAACCATCTTTTAATAAGTAAATTTTTATTACTTACTGCCATCTTTTACTTGTCTCAAATAAATAATCTTCCATATTGCTTGATTTTTATTACTGCAACATTAAACTCTTTATATGGCTGGTAGAATTTTAAGGGTCAAGGTTCTTTTAATTATAAGTACTTATCAATAGCTAAAACAAACCAAAAGGTCATCGACAATAATAGATAAAAAATCCAAACACAGAATAAATAAGCAATCCCAAACACCCCTTATACATTTGATTTATCTTTGGAGGCAAATGTTGCATCGTTTGTATATATGTTGTTAAAGATGTTATCACTAGTGTTCTAAAAGGCGCGCCTTAGCGGCGCCAAGGCGTGAGGCATAGCCTCGCCGTTATGAAATGGACTTTGGCGTTGGCTCTGGGCGTGGCGTGGGAAAAGGCGTGAAAGGCGGGTAAAGGCGCAAGGCGTGGAGCCATTTTTTGAAGCGGCTAGAGAATTTTTAAGCTTTTTTGCATTTGGGCTATTTTGTATTTGGGCTTAGTCAATCTTAACTCTCGCCCTTATCTCCTTCGTCGGAGAGACTGCAAATGATGGGAATCCTATCGATAAAGAAGAGGTATAAACATCGCCTCTCGATCCAATCCGTCTTACCTGGCCTCCCCAAAACAATTTTTAGTATATACTGACCAGTGACCACGAATCTACATTTACTTCATTAATTTGATAAGGTTTTTACTTTTTACATTTTTAGTTCCAACAACAACACAAGAACGAAGAATCACTACTGCAACTTGGAACTACGGCACCATCGTTTCTCGCCTCCTACCTTTTGTAAACTCTTATGCATAGCACCTTAGCTTTTGTAAACTTTTATGCATATCACCTTTTGTAAACTCGATATGTATATGAAATATGATATTATTACATAAATCTATAAATATTTTTTTGCCGCTTTAGTCACGCCTTAATAAACGCCTTTGCTTCGCCATGACTCCTAAGGCTTGAGGCTTCAACATGTCGCCACGTCACGCCTCACGCTATCTATAACATAGGTTATGACTGAATCATTTTCGTTTTTGTATAAGATTACGAAACATGATTCAAACACGAATAAAGGTGCTCTTGGCTCGACGAAATTTGTCTCATTTTTTTCTATGTGAATCACCTCGCCCTCCGCTCCGCTGCGGGTTAAAAACCTAAGTACCTTTATAACAATTCATTTATTTGTAGGTGAATAACCCCGGCGTATAAAGTAACCCGCTCGAGAGAGTGTCTTTTCAGAGTGGTTTTAGGTCAAACAAACCTCTATGTCTCCAAATAATCCAAGTCGTAGTTTGTACTACCACATCGAAACAAATTTTTGACGAGGCATTTAAATTAACCTTATTTACTACTAGAAAAAAATGCTATTAGCAACAATTATTTAACAATAATATAGAAATCGTTGCTAAATTATGCATTTAGCATCTAATTTTAGCAAGAAAATTGTTAACAAAGTTGTAATTTTTTTAGCAACAAAAAAATTAGTTGTATTTCTACAAATGACCATAAATATTTGTTGTTAATTTAGCAACCACTACGCAATTTCGTTGCATTTTCAAATTAACACCGGTCGAATTAACATCAATTGGTGTTAGTTGCTATTTTCATATGTTGCATAATATTTAAGTTGTTGCTAATGGCATATTTTCTAGTAGTGATTTCCGCCCACTTGAGTAAGGAATCAACAAATTTATTCCTATTTAAAGATCTTTGCATTTTATTTTTGGTTTTTGGATAATCCTCTTAATCAGGCAATTTCATATATACCCACCAAAATTTTGCATAATACGGAGTATCATATTTACCCAAAACATGTTTAAACACTATTGTATATTATGCATTGAAATCTTGTATTTTGAAGAAATATGATATTATGCAAGTTTTAGTGGGTATATATGAAATTCCCCCTTAATCATACGTTACCTTAAATTGATGATCTTAATTAAGTAGGAATATTTTAATACAATTCTTATTTTTGGAGTAATTCAATTCGAGTATATATATTGGCCACTAGAATCAAATTTTAGTTTACTTGAGTTCTTTTATTTTTATTTTCATGTAGACTCTCATTTCTTATATCATATCACAGTGCTATGACCACTAATGATAGGATACGGTATGCAGACTTTTACAAAGGAGAACTTTGCTTATTTTGTCCGTACATAACGGTGAACTAGGACCTCATATACAATCGGTGAATATTAGATATCACAGACTCATTTGCTTATCATGTTTTGGCTTCTTCCACGTATACAAAAGATCTAGACGTTAGAGACCTTCAAAAAACTATAGCCTAAAACGGTTGTTTAACCAACTTTATCCTTAAAACACTCTAACTATAGATCGATGCATGTTATTTAAAAAACTGTTTTTGATGCATAAATGATTTTGATGTCTAATATTTTTTTTATATGAATATGAGGAATATAGCTTTAGTTTATTGTTAAAAATTATGAAGTTTATATAGATGATAATTTGATGCAAAACATTATTTTTATCCAAAGATGGTTTCGTGAGTTATGCAACGTACATTATTTTTATGATTTCAATTGATGATGATGTTGATATCATATTGAAGCATTATCATGGCTGCAAAAATTTAGATGCAAAATTAACTTATTGATATAATATAATAATTAAATAGATCAATTTACAAGCATGCTACAAATAAGTTTAAAAAGCTTCCTAAATAGACGGTAGAAGATGCCGTTTACAAGAGGATGCAACAATGCATAGACATTGACCGCTTCCACTTGTAATAAACTATATGTGTTTTATACTAACTTGGTGTAATCTTCTACCAACTTGCTAGTTTTTTATGAAAGACTCAAAAACTAACAAGTACCTTGATGTTACCTTTGCATCCAGCCACTTCAGTTTTTTCATATTACTGATTTTCCCAAATCTGTCATTTATATTACTAGGACCGCATATACAATCGGTGATCATTTGCTTATTCTGTTTTGGCTTCTTCCACGTGTATTGGAAATCATGCATCCAACAATTATTGCTCCAGATTAAAACAATAAACAGATAACGACATATGAGATAAGCATAGTATATATGTAGGCCAGTCCTATACGTGTGGCCCTTCGGAATCCATGCAACTGTATAACACCACCCCCCCCCCGCAGCTGATCGAAGCGTTTATAAAGATAAAATTACTAGGCAATTGGATAGACAAAAGTACCGGTGACCCGCACGTCTTATTCCAGCAAAGGAGAAAAAGTTGCCACACTAATGCTATCTTCAGACTCATATTGCGAAAAAAATGACACGCAACCCTCAGAGTCGTGGAAACAGCCAAAGAAGAGGAATACACGCCCAAACTATTAAAAAGAGGATTCAAAAATAAGCAAAAGATATCGGTCTAAAAGACCGGATAGGTTTTCACTCCATATGACAACCCCGAAAGAAATTTCCGCGTTCTAAAAAAAGAAGGAAATATCAAATAAGCTCCGCCACAAATAGTGACTCTCCTGCAGAAAAAAGGGACTCAAATACACAAAATATTGTTGAATTCCCATTACCTAACGCAAGATACTGTGGCCATAAGCAACAGACGAATGCTCTTGCAACTAAGGAAACAAATAGACGATAATGATCAAGTCTAGGCAAAACTTGTCGCAATTCATCCAAAAGACTAAAAGCAAGACGACCAAGCCAAAGCTCAAAATGAACAGGGGGAAACGGCCGGAAAGACAAGCCCTCATAAAGACCATCTGTTGATGATTCAACACAGAGAAAGGGTACGAAAGCTAAAAGCGGTCACCACAGAGTTTCTCTCTACCGGAAGACCAACAATCATTTCTTTCCGTCTTTTTACGAGAGGCAAGACGGAACGGAACAGAACACAAGAATCATCTTAGGAGAGGAAGACGGAACGGAAGGACCAATGATCATCGAAGCTGAAATAGGAGGGCACTTCGTACACTGAATATACGTGGACGGGGGTGCGTCCTCAAAAGTTCTATACGAACATTGCTTCGTCAGGCTCCATCCAGAAGTAAAAAAGCCAGATGGTCCCTGCTACCACATCACTCATAGGATTCAGTGGAGAAACCATTTGGCCGATAGGCCAGATTTCCCTACAAGTAAAGATAGGTGATGAAGATCATTCCACTTCCGCATGGATGAACTTCATGGTTACCAGGTTACCATCTCAGTACAATGGAATAATAGGCAGAACGGGCATAAGAAAGATCTGTGCCGTACCATCCACGGCACACGGAATGTTAAAATTCCCGGTAAAAGGAGGAACGGTAATGATACGAAGCAGCAGAGCCATCCCGATGGAATGTCCAATGATCTCCGGACCTAGCACACAACACCCCTTGACCAGTCAGGTGTTGGAGGAGAAGATAAAAGTGGTCATTCATCCTGAATACCCCGAGCAAACAATAACCATAGGGTCTACCCTAACAGAAAAAGGACGCAAAGAACTATGTGCTTTGCTCAAGCAAAACCTGGATATTTTTACCTGGAAACCAACGGATATGACGGGCGTCCCATGAGTGATGCCAATGATTTCTTGGCCCTTTTTTGGTGACCAACAACCAAATTGTTGGGTGTGTTGTAACAAGTGGGGTGTTGCCATGGAGATTGACAATGATGTAAAGAGCGACAAAGTACGGAAGCTAGTGGTCGAATTGATGGACGGGGAAAAAGGGAATGAGATGAGGAAGAATGTCGCAGACTTGAAGAAGAAGGCCGAGGAGGCATGTACCTCTCCTTTGGGCTCATCCATGGTTAACTTGGAAAAAATAATTCATCTCATGAAGGCATCGTCTTCTGTATGATTCATACTATGTTTTCATATTGATGCATAATAACTTGTGTGATTGAGTGACTATTGTGGTGAGAACATTGGATCTTCCTAAAAGGGACAATCTCATTATTTCTTTTGTAATCGTTTGGTTAGCACCTATTTGAGGATTAATCTGCTTGTATCTTTAAGTTCTAATAATAAATCACTAAGGAGAGGTTGGTTGAGTGATAATTGGGTGTTCTTGGTTATAGTATTGATACTTTTTACATGGTATCACATCAGAACCCTAGGCTCTGGATCGTGAGTTCTTTTTACATGATACTTTTAAGTGTAATAATATCAAGTTCACTTTACATTCATGATTAAAACTGCAAAGTGAGTAGTGTCCTTCTAAAGTTCCATATTATATTACTTGTTTAGATGTTCGCATTGTGATACAAACCTTGTGCAATGTGTTCCCTTCATAGAAGTGATATTTTGATCTATGGGTGTAACCCTTTAGTAACTAATGAGAACTGCTAGAATCAGGATAACTTTCACCTTATAAATCTCACAAGCAGTTAGACCGTAAAAAGTTTCAACCTGTAGATGATTCACAATCAAAATCATTTGCAAAGTTACTCATATTGGTACATTAACTCGTTGTAAGTTACTGACTGTTGCACACAAGAAAGTATGTTATTCAAAACAGCGCGTGACATTTACATCTATATCCTTACAAAAGTTCAATATTACATCAATATATTTCTCAATTTTGTAATTACGTCGTTATCCTTTATTTTTTTTGTAATGACGAATTTATTAAACTAGCAAGAAGCTAGAAAGAAATACATAATTACATAATATTAGCACAAGCTAATTTTGGATTCGAAATCCAATCAAACCAATTGGGGGTGGGATTTTTGCACCTATGACGCAACCAAGAGTGCGACAAAACTTTAATCTCATCACCTAAAGTGTCCTTACGAGGCGGTTTTGGATCAAAACACACGCGATTCATATATCTCCATATTATCCATGTCGTTGTTTGAATAACCACATCTAAACAATTTTTCGCCAAGGAATTAAGGTTCTCATTGTCGGCCCACGAGATTAGATTGCGAAGAAGATTTGGGTAGCCGGTCAAACCCCACCAAGAAGTGATCATTATTCAGGCATTAACTTTTATAATTACATCAATATCCTTCCCAAACTTTTATAATTACATCAATATCCTTCCCACACTTTTGAAATTACATCAATATCCTTCCCAAAATTTTAAATTCTCATATACATCAAAAAATCAACATGTTTTCTCATCAATCGAGGCCAAATATGCATATGAACAAATAAATATATATGAGCAATAATTTTTCATATTTATATCTAAACTTTTGTAATTATATCAATACGTTTTTTTGCAGTTTGAGGCCAAAAAGTATATATGAATAATATGATCATGATCAATATAAGAGATAAATAATAGTTTCATAATCTAAAATCAATATAATTATGATTTAATTGATTTTTGAACATATATATCTTTTTTAAAAGTGTGAGAATGATATTGATGTAATTTATTTTTTAGTAAGATGTAATTAAAAAATTAAAAAGAATATTTATGTAATATTAACTTTTGAGAAAGGTATACATGTAAATCTCCCAAAAAAAATATATTACTTTTTCCTCAGCTTTGAGCTTAAAAAGAAAAAAAGCATCAATATTCTTGTGTACACGGTAAATTTTTGTTGCAAGTAATAATCATTGTCAATGCAATAATGTATTCATCATTTCATAAAGTATGACAAATTTATGACCCGTGTATTAGAAAGATTGTCTTACACGAAATCATCATATATGATATTTGAAAATAGCAAACGTATTCAGCCTAATAACCATGAAACACGATATTTGTAATTTCATTCATAAATTAAACCCATTTTGGATATGTAAATGTTATTTGACCTTTTACCTTTCTCATGTCTTTAGAATCATCAAAGATGATATTTTTGTATAGTAATTCGCCTCTGAAATCAGACCCATATATTTATTATTGGTTTGATTTACCTATATATTGCACTTCTCCGTGTTAGCGTTGATCATAAATACGTATGTGTGTTAACTCCGTTTAATAGATGTAGTCATTCAAACAACCAATTGGGTTAATTGGCGGTATAGAAATTGGTTATGTTTTGATTTAAAGCCTTCTCGAAAAGATATCTTAGAAGAAGAAATCAAGGTTCTCTCTTATTCTTGGATTAAGCATAGGCTTAATAAAACAATTTCATTATGGATTGATTGGATTTAAAATCCAAGAATGGCTTGTAATCTCTTATTATAACTTGTTGTTCTTCTTTTCTCTAACGTCTTGCTAGAGTCTCTTAATAAAAATTTCGTTCAAAAAAAATAGCTCACTTTTATCATTTTGTCGTGGAACCATTGTAAGCATGCAGTGAAAAAACGTCGAATAGCACCAGTGATGTTATAATTGTTAAGCTAATAAAGCCCGATTTATCAGCTCATTTAGCCTATCTAAGATTAGGGCATCAGTTCTATTTCTTGTCTATTTATATGTTTTGTACAAACTCTTTTTATTATTACGTAATACAAGTCATTGTTCGCTTATTAGTTTCCACATAGTATCAAGAGCCAGCATTTCTCATACTTGAGTTTGCTTGCTCATAAGACTTATTTGCGGAGTATGATCGGTATGATGTTATTTAACCTTGCTGAAATCTTGCGATTGTTTGTATTAGTAACGCCACGATATTTGGTCAAGTAAGTCTCTTTTGCATTACAAGATTGTGATTGGTTGTTGGTTTTGAATAACTGCTTGTAAACATGAGTTAAAGAATTTTTTAGCCTTCGAGCCTTATGCCATGTCAACATCATATAATAAAAGTATCCCATCTTTCTCTAAATGGATATATTAGATTTGGGGGTCACTCATCACATGTCTCATCTTTTGGCACAATTCATTTCGTTGAATCTTAATTCTTCAAAATCAGTTATGGCCGCTAATGGTGATTCTATGCCGTTAGCAGGTATTGGTTCAGTTGATACACCTTATGTGGCTTTATCCGATGTTTACTGCATACTGAGCCTTACTATGAATCTTGCTTCTATCAGTAAAGTCTGTGATTACGGACGTGATGTCAGTTTCTGATTGCTTTATATATGACCGGAAAACACATGAGGTGGGTGGGACATGTCACATGCAAGAGAATCTTTATGTTTTTTTATCACTTTGGAGATATTCATGATACTGCATCATCTGGTGTGGATTTGTCTTCTTTTTTGTTTGACTATTCTTCTTCAACATTTTATTTAAGGTTGGGTCATGTTTGTGGTTCTCATTTACGATTTTTAGCATCTACAGGAGCGCTGAAAAAGCTAGATGCTCATGATATTTCTGATTGTACTCGTTGTAAACTTGCCGAGTTCTCAGCATTACCGTTTTAATAGTGTTCCCTCTTTTAATGCTCCATTTTATCTAGTACATTCTTATGTCTGGGACCTTATCCTATATCCACAAAAAGAGGTTCCAGATACTATGTTTCATTTATCGATGACTTCACACGGTATACTTGGGTTTATCTGATGAAGCTTAGGTCCGATTTTCTTACAGTTTTCAAAGAATTTAGAACTCTTGTGAAAATGTAACATTCGAGAGTGATAAAATGCTTTCACTACGGTTTGGGGGTGAATACATTTATAATAAATTTGTTGGTTTACTTAAATCGGATAGGACATTATATCTGACCTCTTGTACGGACACGCCTCAACAAAATGGTGTTGCTGAAAGAAAGCATCGTCATCTTGTTGAGACAACTGGATCTTTTTTGTTGCCCGCTGATGTTCCAAGTGTATTTTGGGGAGAAGCGGTTCTTACGACCACATATGTGATTAATACAATCTCAACTGCACATAAATCTAGTCGATCTCCTTTTGAAAAGTTATATGGACTTTGTCTTTTATTCCTCAATGCATGTCCTTTGGTTTAACTTGCTTTTATCCTAAAACCACATGTTATCGTACAAAAATTACTACACAACTTCCAAATTTAATGTGTTGAGATTTCCCCGAGTTATGGTATTAGTCATTAGGATAGCGTTTTATGTCCGGTTGGTCCAGAAGTTGTAGTTACATCAGCACCATATTCAGTTTTAAAGCACATATTCGTACTATCTTCCTGCAGCTCACATATATTGTGACGCATGTCTGAACTCATTAGAATGAACCCTTTGAAGAACCACACCCGTTGATGTTTACCCATAAATACTAGAATATGTCTTTGAAACAACCTCAAAATAACCCCTTCCACCACTAACCAAGCTCTCCACCAGAGTAATTAAAATACACCTCCCTAAACCACCAACACTACATAAAACACCGACCAGTTACAAGTTGATTGAGGCTACAGTCGAGCGGGGGTTTAAAATCAATCCCTACCGAACACTACCCAATCGTCACCTGAAGTTGTAGTGGTTCCTCCTCAAAATGTTGGACCCACACGTATCCGTAAGTTCGCTAAAAATGATGATTTTGACTATTCCTGATATTCTAGTTCGTTTGCTTCTTTTTTTTGCTCATGTACAAAGTATTTATGACATGTGTCATGTACAAAAAGACCGTTGTGTATCCACTTTGGCAGGTGCTCTTTGCGGAGGAAAGCCAAGTCTTGATGGTCAATAGAAAGATATAAGAGCTCGACTTGTTGTTAAAGGTATACCCTCAAGAGTATGTCAAGGATATGAAGAACATTTGCTCTAGTTCAAAGAATGACTACTGACCAAACATTGATATGACAGAGGCTACTAGTTGTCAATGAAAAAGTAACTTAACCCCGATGTGCAAGGAAATGCCTTCGATTGAATGGCGACCTAAAATAAAATAAGTTTATATTACACTCACCTCATGCGTTACTCATTAGTCAAGTGAAGTTTTAAAGCTTCGGCAAAGGCTCTTTATGGTCTTAAACAGGCACCACGTAAGAAGTTTTCAACAGTTGTTACTCGTCTTAGATTTGTCTCTAGCCATCATGATTCCGCATTATTAAGTGATGGACATATTTTGTTGTCCTTGTATGTTGATAATATAATATTACTCTCTGATGACTAGATGGAATTAGTTGTTAAAGGCAAGTTTGTCTCATGCGATTTGCTATTATTAAGTGATGGACATATTTTATTGTCCTTGTATGTTGATAATATGATTATTACTGGAGATGATTGTGATGGAATTAAGTTGTTAAAGGCAGAGTTGTCTCATCGATTTGCTATGAAAGATTAGGGTTTGCTATATTATTTTCTTGGTATCGAGGTTGCTTCATTGCTGAAAAGCTATCTTCTATTTCAGTCCAAGTATATTCTTGATTTGTTTGATCATGCTAGATGGGAGTCTGGTTTATCTCACAGTGGCTCGTCTTATGTTGTCTACATTGTTAGTCAGTTTGTTGGTGCTCCCATTACCTTTCATGGGGCTGCTATTCTATAGATTCTTTGGTATCTTCGAGGTACTCCGTTTTAGACACTCTTTTTTTCTTTCACATTTTCTTTAAACTTGTGTGGTTATTGTGATGCTGATTGGGTGGTGATTTTGTTACTCGCAAGTCTACGACCGGATTTTGTGTTTTTCTTGGAGATTCGCTTATCTCGTGGAAGAGTAAGAATGTTCTTTCAAGATCTTCTACTAAAGCTGATTATCGTGTCATGGCTGTGACTACTAGTGAGATTGTTTGGATACGTTGGTTACTTGCAGATATGGGTGTTCATATTTCTAGTCCTACTCCATTATATTGTGATAGTCGTAGGCTATGTTTGGCAACAAGCATTTGGAAACGTTTACGAGCGGCAAGCGACTAGCGGTAAGCATTTTAAATAAAAAGCTTGTTTGACAACACCTCAACTAGCGTTTGAATATTGTCTAACTGCTCAAATCTCAAATGCTTCCTCAAGAAGTAATTCAGAATTGATCTTAGCAGTTTGTTTACGAAATTACATATATAGCCTCAAAAATATTATAGCAGTATAACATTGATGACTTTTAATAAAAATGTATGTCTTTTTTTTTAATTTTACACTTTTTAATAACAACTTACAGCTACGTTACCAAACACTTTTTTAACAAACAGCTACTACTAACTGCTCGTGATAACTGCTTTATTGCTTACGGCTACTGCTACTGCCATTGCTTACTGCTACATATCACCAAACATACCCGTAGTTCTATCAGATTGTGTGCAACATGGTTTTTCATGAATGGACCAAGCATATAGAGGTTGATTTTCATTTCACTCGTCATCATCTTCAGGCGGGCACCATTTCTTTTCCGTTTGTTCCGTTTGCTTTACAGATTGCAGATGTATATACCAAGCCTCATAATGCCCGTGTTTCCGTTTTCTGTCTGACAAACTCTCAATATTCCTTGCTGCATCATGGTGAGTTTTGAGAGGGAATGTTAAGTTAAGAGTTAATTACACCGTTCGTCCCTGTGGTTTAGGCCAAATACCTTATTGAGTCCCTATTTCTTTTTTTTTTGCTTGGTTGATCCCTATCTCCAAACTATTGCACACCATCCACCCCTATCACCAAATTCAGTTAAATACGTTCGTTAACTCTCCCACCCCAAGGGTATTTTTGTCTTTCCATGTTTTACAAGGACGAACCGTGTGATTTTATAACTAGAATACTTTTTTTTAACTCGAATACTTTTTAACCATAATACTTTATTTACATAAAAAATTTATAAATTAATTTTTTTATATTTTATACATAAATTTTTTATAAAATAACTAAAAACGTTATATAAAAATAAATTACAAATAATTTTTTATAAACAAAATCTCACGAAACACAAACACTAACACATACACATATACCCACCTTCTTTTATATCCACACAAATAGGGGTGGCTATTTCTGACCCGACACGAAACCTGACTTGAAACCGACACGAAAATTAATAGGTTCGGGTTGAGTCTAATAAATTTTGGGTCAGGTTTAGGTCGACCCATCTGACCCGTTTATTAAACAGGTCAGGTTCGGGTTGGGAATAAATTAAGTGGGTCGACCCGCTAACCCGTTTAAGATTTTTTTCTTAAATTAAAAATTATTTATATATTATTATATGTCTTAAATGGGTAAACGAGTCGATCCGCAAACCCATTTAACGTGTTTAACCTATGTAATGTGCCAACGTTTGCATATAAAATGAGTTAAATGGGTTAACTCAAAACATGTTTAACATATTCAACCAGTGTAACCTATTTAACCCGCTAACCTAAGTATATATACCGGTTAAATGGGTCAGGTTTCGGGTTATGTATAAACAGGTTAGGGTTGACATAGCCGACCCGAATATTTAAATGAGTTAGGTTCGGGTTGAGGTTTTCTGACCCGCCAACCCGAACCCGACCTGAATTGCCACCCCTACATACTAACACTACTACATCTTTATCTTCCTCATCTCACACATCAAAATGAACATACCCACTCATAACTCCTCTTCCTCACCACTATCAATATAGATCCGCTGCCTCAGCCACATTGTCATGCCGCCACCACTACCCCTATTATTGTCATGCCGCCACCACCACCCTTATCAAATACCCACCTTATTTTATATCCACACAAACCTATGTCACTCATCCACCGCCACAACCCATCTCAAATTAAAATCCTATCCTCACCCATCATTCTCAGAAACCGAACACAATCAATCCATATCTGTGGTGTATGAGTGTGTGTTTCAAGTTTAGATTTGCTTTAACCATCCACAAAAGAAAACCCACATCAAAGAACATGCAAAATATACATTAGATTGAATAGAAAAGAAACATATAACTGATATGTTAGGACGGTGGTGGAGGTGATGGGACAGTGGTGGAGGCGATGGGACGGTGGTAGAGGTGGGCAATGGGACGGTGGTGGAGGCGATGGGACGGTGGTGAAGGCGATGAGACAGTGGTAGAGTCGATGGGACGATGGTGGAGGTGATGGGACAATAGTGGAGGCGATGGGTTTGATATATTCTCATCTTACCAGATAGGTTTGTTTTAAATTTTTATGTTTCGTATGGTTTCTAAGATAGGTGGTGTCACAAAACACGATGGTGGTAGCGGCGAGAGGATGGTGGTGGCAGTAAGATGATGGCGGTGGTCAGTGGTGGTGAGGTAGGTTGCTGGAATATAGAGAGAAAAAAGAGAACATGTTTATATGTGTGAAGTGAGATGAAATAAGATACTATATGTTGTAATTTATTTTTATATAACTTTTGTAATAAATTATTTGTATAAAAAATATAAAAAATTTATTTTATAGAATTTTTATGTATATAAAGTATTTTGGTTACAAAGTATTCAAGTTTAAGAAAAGTTTTTTAGTTATAAAATTACATGGCTCGTCCCTATGAAATATGGAAAGACAAAAATACCCTTGTGGGTGGGTGAGTTAACGATGGTACTTAACTAAATTTGGAGATAGGGGTGGATGGTGTGCAATATGTTGGAGATAGGGATCAACCAAGCAAAAAAAAAAATAGAGACTCAATCAGAGAGTTGGCCTAAACCACATAGACGAACCATGTAATTAACTCTTAAGTTAATAAGGGCCGGTTTATCGGCCCATTAAGCCCATTTAAGATTAGGGCATCACTTTATTTCTTGTCTATTTATATGCTTTGTATAAATTCTTTTTATTATTAAGTAATACAAATCATTATTCGATCATTAGTTTCTACAATGATTATCCTTCGCTTATAAAAGGCGATAAACTTATGCAACCTTTCTAATACACAGGTCACAAAATTATCATATTTAAATGACACGATTATTTGCCCGTCCAATAATAGGGTCAATAATTATCGGATATTATTATTTGGTACACACAATATCATACAATATGCTACAAATAATAATACTATGACAAGGCGACAAAATTAGCGTACACTAATTTTGAAAGTCTAGCCAGTAGATGTATTTCACATCTAATATTTTTTGTTGCGAATAAAGGTATTTTGGACTTGCATGCCACATGTGTCTGGTTCGTAAAAAAAACACCATATGGGAGCTCCTCTATCTAGGGGTGAGCAGAAACCGCACCGCAAACCGCAAAACCGCAAAATCCGCAAAAACCCGCACCACAAAAACCGCACCACGACAAAAACCGGTGGATTGGTTTTAGGAAAAAATAAAACCGCAAAATGCGGTGCGGTTGCGGTTTTATCCGTAAAACCGAACCGCAAAATCCGCACCGCACCGCACATTAATTTTATAAAACCGAAAAACGGCACATTGATTATTTAATGTGTGTTATAAGGCTTCTAATGCATATTATCAATAATATTCTAGGTAATGTGTGTGTTTACCTTAAATATATGCATTGTTATAACCGAAAAAACCAACATTGTAAACAAAAAACCGCAAAAAACCCACATTAATTATATAAATTATAAGTGATGGTGCGGTGCGGTTAATACCCGCACAACCCGCAAAACCGCAATAAAACCCGCAAAACCGAAACCGCAAAAACCGCGCGGTTGCGGATTCTCACTTTTTAAAAACCGCAATTGCGGATGCGGTGTGGTTTTTGCCAAAAACCGCACCGATCCGCCCCATGCTCACCCCTACCTCTATCTATAAAATTATTGCTACATTTCATATGGTAGAGGTATGTTGGTATTAATCCCAACAAACCAAGAAAACTAGAATGTGGAAATAGAAACTTTAAGTAATCAACACACTACAAGAACTTGTTGAACTTGACAAAAAGTAATGCACAAGATTAACCCTAACCAAAATGATTAGTATTGAAAAGAATGATACGGTACAATGACCTCTCCCTCCTCACCTTTTTATTGTAGAGATGAGGGGGGAAAACCAACTCTTAAAAGGAGTTGAAACCGTGTGCTGCTACAAAGGAGAAAACCTGTCGACTCTTCTAATGCCCTAGTCTAAAGACATTGTCTGTATATATAGAGTATTTAACCGACCTATATATTTCCTAGTTGGGCTAAACTTGGGCTAAATTTACACAATGACCCCTTAGACTTAATATTTATAGACTAATATGGATACTAAATATAACAATTTTCACCTTAGTACCATATTAGCCTATACCGATACTCAGCAAATTCAACCTACGCTGGAACCTCGGACCAGGGATAGCCTTTGACAAGGCACTTGTAGTAATACCCGCTACTATCTTTAGCTTGAATCCTGACTCTATTGCGAGTCTCTTTAGCCCAATAGCCTCCTTTGTAGCCTCCGTAAGTGTCATATACCCTGCTTCAGTTGGCGATAAAGCCATCATGTGCAGCATCATAGCTTCTCAGCTTCCTGCACATCCTTGTATCATTAACCCATACCTTGTGATTGATCTACCCATGATAGTGATCGATCTTCCCATGGTGTAGTTAAAATCCACAAAAACCTATACGTTTGTCTGTAATCCATGATCAAACTTATCCAACATACCCACATCTGCAGATGCTATGTCAAGTCTCGTGCAGACCATCTGATACTCATGGGTTCCAACAGCATATATACATGATCACTTACCATTCTTTTCCACATCACAGTCCCCTGATAGACTACCCTCCAACGACAGTATGGAGTGTCCCTCCAACAAAGTATGTACCAACTTCTCATTGTAAAACCTAGACGGTGACACCCTCAGAATATTACCACTCTGATCCTTGACGATCTCCATACCAAGTACATTTCCCTTTGCTTTATCCAGCAAACCCTTGGTAGCCCAGATCTCAGCCTTGCATCCGTAAGAAAAAACCATATCATCTATATAGAGAAATAAATGTATGAACATACCTGGTGTATACTACCAGTAATAGCCATCGCTGTCGTCATTGCATTTCTTGCAACCGTTGTTGAGCACATACACATCTGACTGAGCATCTATATCATCTTTCAATCCAGCCTTCCACTTGGAAATCACCTCACAAGCAACTATTTTATTGAAAGTCAATGACTCATGTGAATAAATCTTATCCACTGCAGCAACTGCAATAAACAGCCTCATTACTGTCTTTTCTATAGCTGAATAGTTTATGTGTCGAGTGTTGCTCCCTATCACGTGCTAAATGATAGTATATCAAATCTTGAGTTTGTACTTCCTGTGAACCAGCTACATGATCGACATTTCCATGAGGTTCCACCTCAAATGTATGATCCTCATGTGGTTCCACCTCAAACTCAACTCCTTGCAACACTTGCTCTGAACCCATACCTACACCAGAACCAATGAAAGTTTTCTTGTATTCCCGACTTTCATTGAAACCTATATTCCTGTAAAGCACTACCTTTGAAGTAACGTCATCTAACCTCCAAAGCTTTATTACCCACTATAACTTTACGCTATCTTAGGAATATGCATTTGATTTTAACTAGTTCAAGCATCCCTTGCTTAATACTAGCAAGCCAACTAAAAAACCCTAACATATCTATAGGCGTCTTAAATCTAATCGCCGATGATTGTGACCTTGTGCAATAGATATGTAGACATGGTTGTATCCTCTCTCTAAAAAGACCTTGGACATACCAGACTGAATCAGAAAACAACGTACCTTAGCCAAGAGTGTCATGTTCGTCTCCTTAACCAACCCATTATGCTAGTGTATCATTGTAACACCCAAATGTTTGGTGACCTCACTCTTCGTACATTGTTATGTAGACCTCTGATTATAAAAATCAAGAGCATTACCCGTCTTGATCTTCCACCCAGTATGATATTCTCCTATCTGGTTCCTACCCTTCAATGTCTTCCTAGTCACTCCATGGCCATCTAGGGTATATACGCAATTAGCCCTTCTTGTTCCTGATAGTAACACCAGCAAACCCTTTATAACCTTGATCTTGCCCGACTGCATCTTCACGGTAAAACCCTCTTTTTCAAGAGTACCCAGCGATATCAAGTTTTGTCTTAATTCTGGAACATACCTGACGTTGCCCAACACGAAACTTGACCCATCCCTAATCTGTACTTGAACCTTGCATGTCCCCCGTACACGACATTCCCTGCCATCACCAAGCAGTATATTACCACCGTCATACTCTTTAAAATAAACCAAGTAATCTCTCATGTATATTATATAGTATGAGCTCCTTGAATCCATGATCCAGTCTAATAGTTCTTCAACACTCATAACCATCATAACATCAACATTGTCATACCCATCAGCTCCAGAACCAGAAACCTGATCTTCATTCCTGACAAAACCTTGAGATTTCTTGTGATTATACCTGGGACAATCCCTCTTCAAATGCTCTTCAGACTGACATATATAACATCTGAGTCTGCTGCTTCTTCCCTGTGACTTTGACCACGCACTATATGTACCATGCTCCATATCTTTCTAACCAGATCTCTCTCTCACATACAATCCTTCACCACCATCACCCTTTGCTTCTGTCAACTTTTGAAGTTTCCTAGAATTAAGTGTCGCGAGCACGTCTTCTAGCTTCAAAGTATCCCAACTATATAGCAAAGTCTCCACGAAATTATCGTAAAATGATGGTAAAGATGTGAGTAATAATAACGCCTGATCCTTATCTAATATAACAGCTATTATAGCCGCTAAGTCACTTACCAGCTTGTGAAACTCATCAATATGTTCAGATTGACTCTTACCTAGATGCATGTGAAAAGTATATAATTTCTTCTTCAAGTACAAATGATTAGCTAATGACTTTGTCATGTATAAAGTCTCTAACTTTTCCAAATCTCCGCTGCAGTCGTCTCCTTGGTGATCTCCCGTAGGACCCGATCACCCAAACACAATATCAATGCTCTACAAGCTTTTTTTCGAATGACGTTATCGCATGCCACTATCGTGGCTGCAGGTAACTCCTCCAATGTTGCAGCTAATTCCTGTTGTTCCAGCAAAGCCTTCATCTTTACCTGCCATAACCCGAAGACATTCTTCCTATCAAATTTTTTTGATGTCAAACTTGGTCCTCGTCGTCATTCTTTTAACCCTATGCTAACCGTGTAACCTGTTGTAAATTTACCTACACAAAACACGATCTAGCAAAGTAAACCGTGTGTATAACCCTTCAACTATAACACCCCCAAAATCAGGTAGCAGCGGAATGGTAACAATGGGGTGCTACGTCAAAGTACAACAATCAAGATATAGGAAACGACCTTAAATGGACGTTTTAAGATAAGATTTCATTCGATGCCATAGCAAAATATCAGAGTTCATACATTAGGTCCCATATGTTTTAAAAGTCATAAACATTTCAAGTACATATTTAATTAAACAAAAGCTTCATAATACCAAAAGATGACTTAAGTTTTTAAAGATAATAAAAGTTGCATAGACTTTAGATAAAACACAGAATCCGTCTTCATTGATATCCGCCACGGCTCCCCTCCAATCTTCATACCCTAGGACCTGAAATTACATGCTAAAAGTCAACACAAAGGTTGAGTGAAATCATAGGTTTATCGGTAAAAAGGGTGGACCACAAGATCGAAGTAATAGTAGACTCTGAAACACATTCAGTAGTCCAAAACGTTTATTATTGCACTAAGCTCATGACCCCGAAGCCTTAACTAGATTTGTGCCCCAATCAGAATATAGGATGCTTGCCAACAACCTAACACCTCTCAATGTTAAATGCACCTTGATCAAACTAGTGACCCAAGGAAAGGTGGGGATTGTCAGTCCCGATAGATCTATCCACAACACTCGCGCTTACTACAATAGCAATTAACGGTTCATGATAAATAGGGACTTCACGGCAATAAGGTAACTTAGCAATAATATTCAGGCAGTAATCTAGATAGCATACACTTTGTAAACACTTTGAAAACACTTAGAAAAACACTTGTGTCCAATAGTAAAACAAGCAATGTAATTCACCCCGTAGATTTTGTAAAACAATCACAGTAAAAAGGGGGCTATGAACTCAACTTGAGTGAATGGTAATCAATAAGTATTCACAATAGAAAAATGCATCACGAAGGAATCCGAAGGCAACCTAATCCAATATAGGTCGTATAAGTACTAAACACTTTGATTATTTATAGGTCATATAGCTCATCATACTATCGTTCGGGCTATCATAATTAAGAGGTCATGTAGTGACGTATGAGGAGCTAGGACACTTTAAATCGTAAATCCAGGCAACTCGTCGATACGCCACCCCGAATGGGCCTCTTCCTGTACTGTATACTCCATAGAATATAGTACTTTTGATAACTAATACTACGGTATGTTTCTTTATTGCTACATCACAGTCCTACTCGTTTTGGTTGAAAACATAATTATAAACGAAAAATAGTTTATGAAGTTGATTTTGGTTAAAAAGGGCGCTAACTTTCTCGTTTAATCCGTTTTCGCTGTAGTTTTTTTCCCTACGTTCCATGCCTTCGTTATTTAAGTGAGTTATCAAAATATAACATTTTTTTTACACATTTAAGTTTTTCTGATGGCAATAGTGCTTTTTACTGTTCTATTAAGGAATATATTTATTTTTATTGTTTTTGTTATCGTAAAATCGTAAAGTTCGTATTTTTATTCCGTTATAGATCCGTTTTTAACCGATTCTTTCGAGTACGAATCACGTAATTAAAGTTATTAATTCATATTTTTGATGGTTTTAAAAAATATCACTTCTGTAAATGAATAGTAAATTTATAAAAAATAGTTTTTTTTTAAAGTATTTCTCGTCGTAAACTCGTAACTAACGTTTCTTTTTCGTCTATAAATCGGTTCTTTCAAGTTTCATTATTCATTTTGGAATCGTCATGTGGCGTAATTATGTTTATTATATGTCTAACCTACCTGTATATGTGGTCGAATTAAAAAACAGCCCTTATATGGCATTTGATTTATAATTGTATCATAACTTTCTTATGTATAACCTTTTAAAACCCTAATTTACCTAACATGGTCATACTTAAACCATATGTTAACATACTTTTACATTCATGTGTCTTCCAAATGAATATATATAACCATATGCACATAAGAATAATGTGCATAATAATTATACTCATAAGCGAAAACTCTTTTTACATAATTAAAATGTCTAAGTGGTGTTATAGCAATAACTGAAAATGTAAACTTTAAAAATGATGAAGTAAAGACATAAAGGTTTTTAGATAACACTTATTTTGATGTATGTAAGATGATAACCAAAGTATCTAAACCACTTGTTTAGATATAAAACCATAGCTTTACATTTTAAAACCCTAGTTTCACTTTCTTGATTAACAAAAAAAAAAAAAATACTTGAAAAGGGTTAGACAATGCTTGGAACACCTTAGAATATCTTAGGATGATGTGTATAGAAGTGTATGGGTTGTAAAAAAATTTTTATGGATTTAGTTGGAGGATGGATTTGAGCGTTGTGATCTATAAGTGACAAGGAAGATGACTTTTGTCGATTTTTTTTGGTAAGTGTTTTATGCATTGTATGATTCTCTTACACTAGAAGATACAAGTATACTAAGGTGTAGGTATTAGTCAAAGGGACTAGCGGTAAGGTACTAGGATGGTTTCTTTGGTCTTAGGGATGGCGGCATTGGGTCTTAGGGATGGGTTTTATGAGCCCAATGAGAATAGTATGGGTGTAGTTTTAATGAGGTATGTTGCACATTTGACCAAAGTGGAAGAGTTTCCTTATATCTTTGAATCATGGACATAATTTTGGCAATATAAGGGTATATGTGAGGTTGTTGACCATTTTGTATGTTTTGGGTATAATGTGGGTATTTGTTTGAAGCGTAGGAATGTTTTTGGGGGTTCCGGCGAGTGCACTAAACGCATTTTATCGCGAAACGTATACACTTTACGTATCCGATCAAAATAAAATGAACAAGTTAAATTATTAACTATCCTAATAATATATAATGATTCCTGACGTAAAACTTAAAATTGTTTTTGGCGCCGTTTACGTTGATTGGTGATTCTTATATTACGCAGATTTAACTATCGATCTAAAATTAAAAAGCGATCGCGTATGGATAAAAAAAGAAAAGAAAAAAATATGTGAATTTATTATAGCATTGAAATGACCTGAAAATCGGAATGTTACATTTCTTGCTAAAAAAGTGAGCTTAGAATAAGCACTCAAATAAGCACCAAAACAATAAAGTAATGAAAAAACAGTTGAAAGAGTGGCTCTATAATGAACTATGAAAAATTTTTAGTATATCATACAAAATATGCTTGACATTTGATTTTTGGAGTATGAAATGATGGCACATTTTGACCTTTTAAAAAACTCAAAGTTAAGTTGACAGTTTTAAGAAAATTGCAAGTAAAATCTAAACACTAAACTAGCTATCTTTGACACACAAAAAGGACATAATTCTAAACTACAACTCAGGTTTTCTAAAGTTTAAGCAAATAAGCACTT
Organism: Tanacetum coccineum; assembly: GCA_026074375.1. NCBI lineage: Eukaryota > Viridiplantae > Streptophyta > Magnoliopsida > Asterales > Asteraceae > Tanacetum > Tanacetum coccineum. The sequence continues at coordinate 6,318 of BQNB010042878.1, read as the reverse complement.
TGACCCTTTAAAAAACTGGCAGACCTAAGAAAGCAATGAGAAAACTTGAAAAACACTTTTTTGAACTTAAAGACTTTGGAAAAAGACTCAGAAGAGCTTAATGAAGTTAAGCAAAGTTGACCACATGCCCACAACCCATTACCTTCCCATTTTGACCCATTTTGGGCTTAACCCAAACACCCCCTTATATTTCTAAAAACGGATTTTAGGGCTATTAGGGTCTGAATTAAGCTCAAGTTTTTGAAGAAAATTGTCAAACATATAATATTAAGCAATAAAAAGTAGAAATCAAAAGCAATTAAGCACTTTGAAAAAGCAAATAAGCAAAAGTGAAAATAGCTATCTAAGGCAGTTTACACTTTAAGCTTAAACAAAAGCATAAAATCATTAACAAACATGAATAAGAGATAAATAAGCAATTTAAGGCAGATAAGCATAAGAATAAGCTAGTGCTACAGTTACTTAATAAGCGATGGCCTACCATTACTTAAGCTGAAAATTAAAAAGAGGGCCACATTACCTTACTCCTTGCTCAAAACAGGATAGTAATTGTTCGTCAAATAAGCTCTAATTCTACCCTTTAGCTATATAATTATGCTAAACTAAATACCACAATATAAAAAAAAAGAGCCATCCAAGTTTGCTCATTCATCCATTAGCTTAACAGCACACTTTTTTTTTTTTGGTCTTTCTTGTATATAGTTTAAAATAGGCTTAGTAAAAATGCTTATATGAAGTCTTATATGAGCTTAAGTTTAAATATGGAAAAACTTGGGAAAAACATAGTAAATATATAAGCTGAATTTTTCATTAAACCTAAAAAATACAAGTACATTAAATGTTTAAACTTTTATTGTAATGAAATAATATACTCACTAAAAACTAAATACTCACTATTTGCCTCAAGAGGGCTTAACAAAGCTTTTATAGAAACGAGCTAGGGTTTGGACTTTGGTCTTTTTTCTTCTCTCTTGTCCCTTGTGTGTTTCTTTGTAGAGACAAAACAAGAACTATTTGTGCTTGTTTGTGTGTGTAGATAACAAAGCTAATCCTGTGGCCCTTGGTCCTTCGAGTATTGCCCACTCAAGAGTTTTCAACCATTGTGAATTTTGTTACTTGGTATTGCCAGCAGTGGACAAGAACATGTGGTGGGTGTTGAGGGGCGGGAGTAAGAGGGGTTGGGGTTTGTTATTGTGATTGGTTGGGAGTTGTTGTGGGCCGGAGGGAACGATGGTCGGAAAGTGACCAGGGAGGGGGGGCTTTGATTTTGGCGCGGAAAACAGAGTTGGTGGGAGAGATGTACAGTGTTTCAAAAACAGTTGTGGGTTTGGGTGATTGGCAATAAAAGCCCCTCAAAGTGTTAATATATGTTTTGCAAGTTTCGTCATTGTGTTTATGTAGCTTGGGTTTTGGCAGAAAAGAATAACACCCTGAAAGTTATTTAGGTTATTGCATTCTTGGGTCCTTGTGACGTTATAGCTTTGGAGGGTTGGCTAGAAAAGTAACGATTATGGTCCATGTGGTATTTCTTTGGTGACAATGGCAGTTTAGTCCCTTACAAGAAATGTCTTCATTTACTTTCATTAATTAAGTTCAGGACTTGGCATATTGGCCCCTAAACATATTTCTTCTTCATTCTATTGGCTTTGAAATTTTGGATTTGTCAGGGGTTGACTTTGGTTGACTTTTTCAGATTTGGGCTTTGTCTTGACTTTGTCTTTATCATGCTTTTCCATTCTGTGTCCAGTTTTGTCGTTTTGGCTTTGTTTTTCGTCCTTTTTTTAGATATCCGTTCCTGCATAACATAATTAGCAAAACAAGCATATTTTTGGCATTTTAAGTCGGTTTTGGTTATTTTAACTTGTTTTTAAAGGTAAAAGGTATGTGTAATTAAACACATACCACTTATCTTATCGGATTAGCATTCATTTTTTTCGTTCTTAATGCACTTAATAAATATGTTACAATGTTTATAATCAATTAACTGTTACTTAATTTTTTCCTTAGTTTTTTTATTAAGTTTCGCCCCCGTCACCATCCGACGTGCAATGCAAACAAAAGAGGGATTGGAAAACAAAAGCGTTCGCGCTCGTTTTATGTATAGTGGGATTAATTTTTTAAAATTCAAATCAAATTCATACTTGATAGGTTATAAAGATTTAAATTGTTAAAGTGTTATTATAGAAATATATATATGGATTTTTAATATTTTCTCACAGGAATACTAATAAATAGGTGGAAATTTTGAAAGTGTTTTTAAAAATAATTGTTGTTTTACTTTAAACAAGTGTTTTATTTTTTTTAAAGACTTTGTTATAAAAATGAACCACATAATAATAGTCTCAAGATTGTTAATATATCATCTGTATTTGTAGGAATGCTTATAAGAAATAATATGAGTTGTTAATATAACTTTTGTTATATGGTAACAAACAAACGATATTGATAACCATACTAAATATTGTTAAGATGCATACAGACAATACGCCTAAAAAAGTAACTTCCATAATTAAAAAAAATCACCTTTGTACGCACTAAGGTGTTCATTTACGAACCTTATCAATTTTTTCCCCGAAGGTGTTAGTTTTCTCATTCCATATCATGTACTCCTTTCGTCCTCAACAATCATACAATACATTCGTAGTTACGATTCTTCCAAAAAGAAATATACATTTGTGTTAGTTTTCACATTGCATATTATTTACTTATTTTTCTATACTTTGTAATGACGGATACTTTATTAATGTAATTTTCTCATATCGGATTACCTTTCATTTCTTTTTGTTCTTTATTTACTCTATAAATATTTACGATTATATAATTCGATTCATATTGTTAACTTTATTTATTCATTGGGAAAATCATAAGGGCTGCCCGCCCACGGGCGGGCTTTTGCAACTAGTATATATAATATATATATTTTTATTTTAAATTATATATATATATTTTATATATTATATATGAGGTTCTCTATAAATCTTAGATGGCATATTTTAACGCTTACATAATGTTTTTTTATAGCTTTTAATTAGATGCCATATACGTTTCATTTGTTACATTTTATGATTTCTCTTGTTTGTTTGTTCCTCTGCATGGGTCGAAAATCTTGAAATTCAATTTGCACCATCTAACATCAAATTTAACTTTCGAAAACTCTAAATGGTAGCATCTAAATGAATATGAAATGCATCTAATGCAAGTCATTACATGCATATGGTTGTGGTTTTAGTCACTTCTCACCACTTTTTATATTTTAATTTACTTCTCACTGGATCTCGTAATTATATGTGTGTAATATATTTATATATATATTATTATTATATATTATATATATATTATTATATCAAATATAAGGTCTCAGGTAGTTCAGATTAAAAATTTTTCAAAATCGAAACCGAAACATAAATGATTATACAGTTCGGTTTTCTTTTAAAAGTTAACCGAAAACCATTTTTCAAGATCGTTTTTGTTTGTTTAGTTTCGGGTCCGTCCCAAATATTGGACACCCTAAAACTTACGACGGACTTATAAAAGCACTTAAACGATAAAAATTGCCTATTGTTTCCATGGAGCCCATTGTTAACCATACTAGCTCAAATAGGCCGAACAAGGTATACAAATTTGGTTGTTAACGAGTCGGCATATTGCCCGCGCGTTGCTGATGGGGTCACTTAACTATTGTCGGAAAAGTTATTTTGCTTTCGTAATAGTGTGTTTTCGGTATTTTTGTATGTTTTAACAATTTTTTGGTATACAATCGTTATTGTAACAAAGAATAATGAGCCGAGTTCTTTTTGTCTATATATATTATAGATTTACCATTTGGGCCGACCACATTGGCTAAAAGGATCTCGACTAAAGATCCAAATAATTTTTGGACTTATTTGATAAATAAAGTTTATTATATAAAAAGTCGTAAATAGTTTAAAAAGTTGAGAGTCCGTTTTGTAAAGTTTTTTTCCCATTTTGGGTCGGTGGGTTTTTTTTACTTTGGGCAAGATTTACGTATGTCAGAAGCATTACAATATTGGGCTTGTTTTCTTCGCAATTCGAAGATCTTTTCGCGTGTATTTTTTGATCTGAATGAATCGGTGGATATGCGTTATATATGTGTGAATAAAGTATCATTATATAACAATGTTGTAATAGATAAAAATTCTGAGGGTATGATTGTAAGTTTTTTTTACTATTTATATTATAACTTATACTTTTTTATAAACTTAGGTGTTTACGTCATTTCAGAGCATTGCACATATTGGGTCTCTTTTGTTATGTCGCAAATCATAGATTCTTCCGCGGGTTTATGTTTTCTGATATGAATGAAGCGGTAGATATGTGTTATATATTTGATAAATAAAGTTTATTATATAAAAAGTCGTAAATAGGTAAAAGTTGAGGGTCCGTTTTGTAAAGTTTTTTTCCATTTTGGGCGGTGGATTTTTTTTACTTTGGGCCAGATTTTGGGCTACTGTTTTACCCACTTTTTTGGCACTGTTTTTGGCATTTAGCGTACTGCTAAATGTGTATATATATAATGAGGTTTGCAAACTCGCGTTTCGCGGCGGGGTGTTTGTCTACTGTGTTGTTTTACGGTTATTTGATACTTGTTGAATCTCGATTTGTTTTGTGTGTGTGTTTTTATGGTCTGGTACTCTGGTTGCACCATTTTGTTTGTCAATCGGTTTGAAGAAAAGGGACGGTAGAAGATGGGGGCAGAGATAATATGTGTGTGCTAGAAAAAGAAACACGTGTATGAGACTTTGAAACATAATACTTCAACTAACCCACATTTGTTAAATAATAAAACACTGTTCATTACATTAAAAATATTAAAATGCAGTTACTGTAAAAGATGCGAGGGTGAGTACTACCATAAATGTTAGTATTATAAATATAGAAAGAAGTGTGAAAGAAGTGTGAGGGGAGACTTTTTAATCAATCTCTAGTACATATAAAGGAAATTTGCCTAAATCTTGAATTTTCAACAATTGGCTGAATGTTGAAAATTGAATCTAATTTGGAATTGTTGAAAGCTTGAATCTATCTTTGGTAATCCTTTAATTTCAATCACATACCTTGCATTCCATGATCATACCGAATCAACACATCAATACACACAACTACTACTCATTCACTCTCTCTCTCTAAAAACACACACAACACCGCACTCTCCCCCCTCTCTCTCTCTCTAAACCAAATATCATTTTCTCTTTAGCTACCGCCGGCTGCCGCCTCACCACCATCGGTTGCCGCCCACCACCGCCCCATTTTGCTCATTATCAGCCGCCAACTTGCTTACTCGCCGAAAAAGTCACAACGTTGCCAGAAAACGGTCTGACGCAACTGATTCGGCGGATAAGGAACCGCTGACTCGCCGGTTCGTCACCACAACAGTTAACTCGTTCAATCTATTTTATAGATCTATATGTTTTCTTTGTAGATCTAGATTTTTTATAAAAATTTTAAAGTTTTATTTTGTTACAGAAGTTGCCTTCGTCGCCTCCAAGTCACCAGAATAATCGGCCGCCACCGTTCTTGAATTTTCAACGTCAAGGTTGAAAACTTGAAACTTGAATCTATTTTTGGTAATCTTGAAAACTTGAATCTATTTTCGAACAATATATAATTTATTTAGGGCAAGTCAACAATCAGTTTTAATCACCCCAGTTGTCAACAATCAGGCTTATGGCTTATTTGGTTTTCGGCAGGCTTACTTTTTGTGGCTTATTTAGTTTTTTGTTCTATAACCTTATCATGCGTGATAAGCTTATATAAGCCGAAAAGTTTCAAAGTAAGGCACAAAAAGTGAGCTTATGAAACAAACGCCCAAAACCAAATACGCCATAAGCCTACTATATAAGCTGAAGTATTACTTTTTTTGAAAGATATATAAGCAGGTTAAACAGCTTATTATGAGGATGTTTGGGATTGCATATTTTTATGCAGTTTGAGGTGTTTAGAATATCCAATCTGATTCTGCTTAGTTTGGGACAAAATGGTTGATTTTTTAATAATAATTCTGGCAAAAAGTTTTAAGCTTTCTATTATATAAAGTTTCGATCTTTTTTTAGGGATTATTGTTTTTGGGTTTAGATTAAAATGTGTTAGGTTTTGTTTTTTGAAAGTGAGTATGTTATAGGAGACAGTGTTTGGATGTGTTTGCGTGTTTAAAGTTATGTCGGTGTTTGGGATTTCTCATCATTAAGTGCTTATTCATTGAAAATAAGCAATCCCAAACACCCTCTAAAAGTGGGAATGATAGTTACTGATTTAGGTTTTAGATTAAAATTTATGTTTGGTATTGCATTTTGAAAGTGG
>BQNB010042877.1:4312-34771 GCA_026074375.1 Tanacetum coccineum | reverse complement strand
GACTAGTTCGGTTGACAAAGAAATTGCCTAGAGTTCGGTTCAGCTGGTTCGGCTCTGCTTGTTCGGTTATCTAGTTCGGTTGTCAAACAAATACGCTAGTTCGGCTCCGCTAGAGTAAACCTCGTTCGGTTCTAGTTTCGATTAACTCGTTCGGTTCTAACTGTGAGCACTCGTTCGGTTCCAACTGACAGGAGTCTAGTTCGGTTCCAACACAGATGAACTAGTTCGGTTCTTGAAACATACAACTCATTCGGTTGCCAAAGAGATACTAGTTCGGTTCTTGAAACATACAACTCATTCGGTTGCCAAAGAGATACTTACTCGTTCGGTGACCTTGTTCGGTTGTACTCGTTCGGTTCCAACTACTACGAAACTCAAAATTTCAAAACTCAAAAAGACACATTTTTAATGGTTTTTAGGCAAAACTTCTTGTACAACTAGTGTTACTAACCCTATAGGAACAATAAAAATAAAAACTTTAAGGTTGTTACACCAAAAAATTTTGAATCAAAAATTTTGTTCTTTATAAAGATTTTGAACACAAATCACAAGATAAACACAAAAAACTAAACACACCACTCCATGGCTCTTGATACCAATTGAAGAAACATGTAATCTTATGATCTAAACCAAGAACAAGAGAGAGATATGGGTTGTGATGTTTAGATAGAGAAAGTGATGGAATGGATGATGTTATTACTATGTGGAAATATGGAAGAAATGAAAACAACCAACCCCTCTCCAAGGCTAGGAGAGGGCTTATATAGTTACATGATGGCTGGCCCATGGGCTATGATGGGCCGAATTAGCTTCTATACTTAACATGACACAATCTACGAGCTAAGACCTATTACAACTTGGAAGTGACCGACACTTTTTGTGTTTCCAACACCTATGTCAATCGCTACTTATAGAGTTAAATACTTTAGTCAAAGGAATTATGAAAATTAATAAGCCCATTAATCTCATAATACTCCTCTATGATTTCAATAGCTAGTGGTTACGTAATCAATTAAAGATGGTCATTAAGTTGCAGTTATAATCGCCCTTTAATAGGTTATAGCCGTTAAAAGTTATGGTATTACATGCGGCATAAACTAGATATAAAATCCAATCAAGCCACAATGGCTTGACTTTTAAACTACGACAAGCAATCTATGAGTGGGAGAGGGTATGTTTGTCATAACTATTGGAGTTGGAACTAACATAACAAGACAACTCCCATGCTGTAAAAACTTATATCGGTATCCTAGATTGATGCAACCTAAAACCAAAACTAAGTATGTATAAACATATAGTATAAATGCATGTAAGGAGCCTCTATACAACCAATTAAACACTTACTTTAAGAAGTAATTAACCCTACCTCTTATTGTCGATGGCTCATTGTTTAAATAACCTCATTGTTAGAACAATCGCATCTCTTGAGCAACTAATATCAGTTGAAGTATAATCGGCCTACAAGTATCTCATAAATCCCTCACTATCCATAATTGAGAACTCTTTCGGTATGTTTGGCGAAATGGGTTGTGGTGAAGCTGGGGCTTAGGTTGGGTCTGGAGCTGGGGCTAGGGCTTATACTGTTGGAAATGGTTATCTAATAACCCTAATATTACACATAATATTCTACAAGCTACATAGCAGACATTAAACACATATAGAAACTATAATTATCATAAAAACATAAAAGGAAAAACGTACCTCTAGCAACCAAGCATATGAAGAAACGAGACTTTCTTCGAGAATACGCACGTATGTTAAACGTGCAAACAAAACCATGAGTTGCAAAGAATAACCATAACCTTTACGTGTATCAACCCACAACTACACGTTACCAACAACCACCGAATGCCAGTATATCTTCGTAACAACGAACAAGAGATACAGAAGTATTAAAAATGAAACTCCCTTACAAGCAGTGTTTTAAAAGGCTCAAGGCACACTAAGGCGCAAAGGGCTTATGGAGCCTTGAGGCGAGGGCAACAAGGCGCTGGCTTCATGAATACATACGAGACCAAACTAAATAAAGTAAATTAAAATGTTTAGGTGAAATATTTATAGATTAATGATGACTTAAAAATAACACCTAAAATAATTAATGTTCTAAAAAAGTGAATAGTTTAAAGCAAAAAATATGCAAAGCAATGTATCATATTCATGGCATGATGAGATTGCGTTATCTCATGCGTAAAATAGAAGGAGGAGTATGTATGTGCAGACACTTGAATTGAATGACCAAACACTCAAATTGATTGATTAATTTATTTTCTAGGTAGTTTCTAGGTAATCTGTTATTAACATATGAGGGCGATGAATGTTAAATTCAAAAAGAAAGTTTTAAAATCCGTCACCTTTCCTAGGCGCGCCTAGGCTCAAGGCTCTAAATCTTAAGGACGCTATTTATGTGAGCCATGGGCATTTGTCATGAACCCTCGATTTAAAAATCCCAAAGTTTAGCCTTAGAGCCTAGGCGCGCTTCTTAAAACTATGCTTACAAGGGGTGTTTGTTTCATCGACTACAAAGAGGAGAGGAAGAGAGGGATTTAAATAATGAGCTAGGTTATCCCATATTCATACTAGATGAATTAGGTTAACCTAAAACACTTAGCTTAGGGAAAAAGCTATCTTAAAAACCCAACCCAATACCCCCCCCCCCCCTTAGGCTTGCTCGATCATCCCCCTTAACCCAAACACCCTTGGGTTGACTTTTTGGATTTTTGACTTTTCAATTATTTATGGATAATTACTTTTAATTACACATTAATTAAAAAGCCTTATAGTTAATTATTTGTAAACAAAGCTAATAATGACCTTTTTTTCTTTATTGTGTAGTTATTCTAACCGTTTGATCATAAAGTAATAGATATAAAAAATAGACAATTATATTAATATAAATTAATATAGAGTTGATACTAATGTAACGTTGTGTGAACCCTGTAAGGCTTTATGTATTTCTAGCCTATAAATATCCGTATGACATGACACATCCCAACCAGCATCCCACTTACGATGTTTAGTGGTCATAGAATACAACATACTAACATTGACGAATAGTCTTGCAACATCATCAATGCTCCCAGAAATACCTAAGTATCATTTTAGTAAACATATTAGGAATGAATGGTTCAAGTTAGTACTATCCTTTTGTTTTAGATACAATGTTAAATATGGATATGGATCAAAAGTCATTCCAAAGTTTAACGATTTTGTTTCTCGCATCTATATTGATCAAGATTACCAAATGTAAAAAGAATCATCTTAACTACGATTTGGGCACGACCATGCAAGCATCTGATCAACCCAACGAGGGCCCCAGTAAGTATCTAACTCCCAAGCACATGGAGGAACAAATTCTATTTTGACTACAAGTTTCCGTCATGTACTTCAAAACATTTCTGAAAATATCCTTTATAACTACCTTATTCAGCATAACGGTTGACTAGAATCAAGAAATTCCATCCATACACGCAAGACCTGCTTGCATCTCAAGTCTGAGGATAAACAAACTTTCATCATGTGTGTAACTCACTTAATGACACCGATCCATAATGTGGTTAACACTAGGTGAGGTATCCAATATTCAACCTCATTGAATAACATGTGAAGTTGGCAGAATCATCTTTACATATTCAACAGAATATAACCAAATGCTTACATTTATCTTATCTTAACAATATTCTCATATTGTGTTAGAAATCGAGAAAAGACTCGGTCACTACCAATATATTATAGAATAGCTTGTAGCGTAATATTTGGAAACTTACCAAGCTAACCGGGTCAACATAAGACTCCCTTATGTTGACCGGCCATAGTGTTGGTATAAATACCCCTCTCCACACCTTGGAGAGGGTTGGTTGTTCATTTGGTTCTTTCATAATACATTTCCCTTCCTTTTTATCTCTCTAAGTGTTTCAACCTACTTTCTCTCTCTAGACTTTCTTTTGCTCATTTGTTAAGTGATTTGATACATCTACAATTGGTATCAGTCGCCATGGGGTGATATCGTGAGCTTGTGTGCGTTTATATCTTGTTTAGATCGTTGGTTCTAGTTGTTCTTTTGATTTCATGTCTTGAAAATCAAAGCCTGGATTTTTGTGTTTAAAAGTGTTAAAGTTTATGTTTTTAAGCAAGATCTAGGTCTAAGATAACTAGTTGTGCAAGAAAAAATCAAGGTAAATGTCAAAAGGGTGTGTTTTTGGTGATTTTTTTGGAAAAAGTACATTTTTATTTTGAAGCTAGCGAAATATGTATGAATCTAGCGAAATATGTATGCAAGCGAAACATATAGGCGAAATATGTTTGTAGGCGATTTATGACATGTTGACTTCAAGCGATTTATGACATTTCTAGGAAATGAAACTCTGCTTAATTTTTCTTAGGTTAAGCGAAATATGTATCAGGCGAAATATGTTAGCAGGCGATTTATCTTAGCAAGCGATTTATGTTAGAAAGAGATTTATGACAAGTTGTTAGTTCAAGCGAATTACGTACTTGTGCAAAATGAAACTCTGTCCAATTTACATAAACCAAGCGAAACATTACATCGCCATATTTCAAGCGAAACATTACAAGCGAAATAGTACAATTGTCATATTCCAAGCGAAACATTACAACTGTCATATTCCAAGTGAAACATTACATCCATCACAAAAAGATTTTATTTTCTACGGTTTGTCTTACTTTGTAAAATCCCGTGAAATAATTGGATTTCTCGGTTTTAGTGAAGATTTGTAAAATCCCGTGGAATATCAATCTTAATCACCGACAACTACAACCCTTAACACAATCCTCCTTTATCACTTTTCGACCAATCTTTAATCATTTCACTTTTCAATTAAAGTAAGATGACTACTTTAGCAGAACACATAATTGTTGCTGGAGCTGAGAACTGTCTCCAATGCTTGAAAAATCAATGTACAATTCATGGGCAAGTCGTATAAGTTTATTCATCAAAGGGAAGAAAAATGGTAGGATGATTCTTAATTCCATCGACAATGGTCCACTGGTTTACCCAACTGTTGAAGAAAATGGGCAGATTCGACTAGGGCTGTAAACGATTCGAGCTTTTAACAAGTTATGCGAGCTTGGGCTCATTTAGCTCGACTCGAGCTCGATAATATTCGAGCTCAATCCGATCTCGAACAAAAGTTAGAGCTCGTTTAGCTTAACGAGCCGAGCTTAAAAAATATACTTTTTGGCTTGGCTCGTTTAAAGTCGAGTCGAACGAGCCTAGTCGAACAAGCCTCACGAGTCGAGCCTGGAAGAGTTCACTTTAAAATAAATATATGACAAGAGTGGGATTCAAACACCCCACCAATGGTTTAAATAAAACAAACTTTACCAACTAAGCACAAGCCCATTTGTTGATTTTATAGACAATGTAATTTATTAATACTAGCAACACATTTACTATTAGTGGGTTTGATTTAATATATTTCTTCACATTACTATATGACAATGAAGTTTTCTATAGTATGCAAGTATATACTCCATAAACATTGTAACAACTAACTAAAGTCATATATCTTAAACTTCATTGACGACAATCACAAATTGACAACATATAAGCACTTCTCTTTTATATCTATATATATTTTGAATTGATATTTATTTGCTATGTTGGACTAAATATGTGATCACTATATCAAAGTTATTTTTTCGCTAAATATCGAGAGTAACTTGGTTCAAATTTCCTCTAAATGAGAGTCTCACGAGGAAGAGGGTAAATGGTTAATCACTTGCATTAAAGACTCTAACCCGGGATTAATCATCCGTCCATAATTTATATGCCGCCATATATAACCGTTATTGACCTCTGTCGAAGGTACCAAACTACGTACACAATGTTCACCAATTCTACTTCTTGCAAGCCAGAGGTTATGAGAATATGTCTAAACGAGAGTCTCATAAGGAAAAGGGTAATCACTTGCATTAAAAGCTCCAACCCGGAGTTAATCATCCGTCCATAATCAATATCTCGCCGTATATAAACGTCATGAGGAAGAGGGTAATCACTTGCAATAAAGGCTCTAACCCGGAGTTAATCATCCGTCCATAATCAATATGTCTCCATATCTAAACGCTATTGACCTCTATCGAAGATACCCTAACTTCGTAAACAATGTTCACCGACTCCGGTTTTACAAGCCAAAGGTTAAGAAAATAAGTCTAATGCCCGAAGCTAATCATCCGTCCATAATCAATGTCGTCATATATAAACGCTATTGACCTCTATCGAAGGTCCTTTCGGTGGTACCCTAACTTCGTACACAATATGTCGCCATATATAAACGCTATAAACAATATTGACCTCTATTGAAAACAAAACATTTTTTTAGTTTTATCATTAGTTAAGATTAAAGTAACTATTTTTTGATGTGATCACTATATCAAAGTTAATTTTTCGCTAAATATCGAGAGTAACTTGGTTCAAATTTCCTCTAAATGAGAGTCTCACGAGGAAGAGGGTAAATGGTTAATCACTTGCATTAAAGACTCTAACCCGAGATTAATCATCCGTCTATAATTTATATGCCGCCATATATAACCGTTATTGACCTCTGTCGAAGGTACCAAACTACGTATACAATGTTTACCGATTCTACTTCTTGCAAGCCAGAGGTTATGAGAATATGTCTAAACGAGAGTCTCATAAGGAAAAGGGTAATCACTTGCATTAAAAGCTCCAAACCAGAGTTAATCATCCGTCCATAATCAATATCTCACCGTATATAAACATCATGAGGAAGAGGGTTGTCACTTGCAATAAAGGCTCTAACCCGGAGTTAATCATCTGTCCATAATCAATATGTCTCCATATCTGAACGGTATTGACCTCTATCGAAGATACCCTAACTTAGTAAACAATGTTCATCGATCCGGCTTCTTGCAAGCCAAAGGTTAAGAAAATAAGTCTAATGCCCGAAGTTAATCATCCGTCCATAATCAATGTCAGAAGCTTTTGATGCTTGCACCAACATCATATCAGAAGTGAATACCCAACATCTAATTTATATTTTGGAGAGGTGCAATATATCAAGAAAGTTTTGGATAGGCAATTCAATGATGAACGTGAATGGCTAGGAAAAATGGTGAAAAAATGAAAGAAAAGTTTGATAAGTACTGGAATGAAAGCAACATGTTGATGTGCATTGGTTCGATATTAGATCCAAGATGTAAGTTTACTATGCTTGAGTTGTACTTTAAGGATCTATATGATGCAAATGAAATCCTAAAGAAAACCCTAGAATTGAAAAAGATTTTAAGAGAGATACATGCTGAGTATGCTCGCTTGTTGCGTGTACGACCTGCAAGTTTAACGATTGACTCAACTTCTTCTAGTCATGGAGGTGAAACAGAACAGGTAGGTCCAAGCAGAGGGTTTTCGTATTATTATTCTCGCTTGAAACAAACTGATATTATTGATTTAGAAAGCTCAAACTTAGATGTGTATTTGGAAGAGGGAATATATTTATCTTAGATTGGTGGAAATACCATGAGACAAAGTTTCTAATACTATCAAAAATGGCAGAACACTCAACAGTCGGTTTCTTTTAATCCTTTTCCTTCATTAGATCAACAATCAATTAAAAGAAAAAACACAAACATTCATAGATGGCTTCAGGTGCGAACAAGAGTCCTAAATTAGGCACTACTAGTTCTAGTGATCCTCATAATTTGAACAACCAGTCTCCAACAGGGGATCTTGGTGATGAACATCAATTTGCGAAGAGAAAAAGAGCTTGCAAGTCAAAGGTATGGATTGATATGATTAATATTGATAACAGAACTAGAGCATATGTATGAAGTGAGGGACCCGTTATATAAACATTGCCCCTTTAATGATGATTGGGAAAAACTAGAATCCATATGTAAGACCTTAGAAGCTTTTGATGCTTGCACCAACATCATATCAGGAAGTGAATACCCAACATCTAATTTATATTTTGGAGAGGTGCAATATATCAAGAAATTTTTGGATAGGCAATTCAATGATGAACGTGAATGGCTAGGAAAAATGGTGAAAAAAATGAAAGAAAAGTTTGATAAGTACTGGAATGAAAGCAGCATGTTGATGTGCATTGGTTCGATATTAGATCCAAGATGTAAGTTTACTATGCTTGAGTTGTGCTTTAAGGATCTATATGATGCAAATGAAATCCTCAAGAAAACCCTAGAATTGAAAAAGATTTTAAGAGAGATACATGCTGAGTATGCTAGCTTGTTGCGTGTACGACCTGCAAGTTTAATGATTGACTCAACTTCTTCTAGTCATGGAGGTGAAACAGAACAGGTAGGTCCAAGAAGAGGGTTTTCGTATTATTATTCTCGCTTGAAACAAACTGATATTTTTGATTTAGAAAGCTCAGACTTAGATGTGTATTTGGAAGAGGGAATATATTTATCTTAGATTGGTGGAAATACCATGAGACAAAGTTTCTAATACTATCAAAAATGGCAGCTCATTTCTTAGCTATTTCAATCATAACTGTTGCATCATAAGCTACATTTAGCGCTAGTGGCCGTGTTATCGATACTTATCGCACCTCATTAGATCCAGAAACAGTACAAGCATTAATTTGTGGAGGTGATTGAATTCGTAAACTTCACGGCGTTAAAAAGAAAAACAAGGTATACATTTTACTTTTTCTAACTCTTAATTGTCATATAATTACTTATAATGCCACTCACTTTTTTGTTGTATCTCAGAAAGAAAAGAAACCGCAAGAGATATTTTTGGTTGATGTCGCGGATATATGAAACTTAAATTTGGTTAGTTCAGTCATTTATTAGTTTAAAATAAAAGAGTTTTATATATTAAAGTTTTCTCTTAATATATTAAAGTTTTCTCTTAATATATATTGAATTTGTTTTGTGTTGCAGCAACAACTGGTATACACTAATAACACTATGATGGATTTGTGTAGCAACCTGCAACCTGTATTTTTGACTCATTTTTCAGCCTGTTCTCAGCTCAGTTTTTGTGTTCTGTGATGTCGGAATGTATTTTCATGTCTGCAAGTCTCTGGTTTTGCAGTTCGTGCGGTCTGCAAGTGTGTGCTTCATAACTGTAACGATGGGCATGTTCTTGTATTTTATAACTGTAACGGTCTGCAAGTCTTGTTTGGAACTTACTTTCTTATGATTTTGGTATTTTTATTACTGTAATGGTGGGAATGTTCTTGTATTTTATTTGTCCATTTTTTCTTGTAGTTGTCCATTTTGCAAGCCATGGGTGTTTTAATAACTGAATGGAACTTGCTTTCTTATTAAGTCTTGTATCCTATTTGTCCAGGTTGTATGGTCTTTTAATCAGTCCATGACATGGAACTTATTGTTTTATTAGTCATTTTTTGAGCTTTACATTTTCTCTCCTAAAAAGTAAATTTTAACTAGACTATTGGCATGGTGTCCTGGTAATTTGGTTTGTTTTGTTGCTGATTTTTGCTGGTGCCTGATGCGTAACTGGTGTTTGGGTTATGGTTTTATTTCTAGCATGGAGATTGGAGCATAAGGAGATTTTGGGTCGTGGAGATTTTGAATCTTTGATCTATTATTACTTTTGGACCATGGGCCTAGGTTTATGCTAATCTAACGAGATGGGACAATGGCTTCAAGAAGTGTAATGGGCTTTTGATAAAGATGAATACTGGATGTGTTTTCTTGCCTAAAAGTTTTATATTTAGTCATTTTATCATCGGTTGAACGAGCTTATTCGAGCTCGTACACGAGCTTATTAAGCGAGCTAAACGATCTCGAGCTCATAAACGAGCTATTCGAGTTTCAAATTGTGACAAGTAAAAAATGGTCAAAACTTATAAACGAGCTTCGAGCTCGAGCTCGAACCAAAAACATATACTCGAGCTCGAGCACGAGCCTAGTCAAGAAATACTATACGAGCTCGAGCCGGGCTTGAAACATTTAAAAAAATTCAAGCCAAGCTTGAGTAACCTAAAACTCGACTCGGCTCGGATCGTTTACACCCCTAGATTCGACCTAAGAAATACTATGAACTCACAGAAGTACAACAACTTCAAGATGGTTGTGATGTTCAAGCAACAAATATCATTCTTCGCGGTCTTCCACCCGATGTGTATGCACTTGTAAATCATCAAGAGGCAGCCAAGGATATTTGGGATAGAGTCAAGCTACTAATGAAAGGCACTGAATTATCATACCAAGAACGTGAATGCAGATTGTACAACTTGTTTGATAAGTTTGCTTATGTTCAGGGTGAAACATTGTATGAGTACTACTGGAGATTCTCTCAGCTGATCAATGACATGCATACTATTGGGATGACAATGCAGCAAGTTCAAGTCAATACTAAGTTTTTGAATGCTCTTCTACCGGAATAGAGCAAGTTTGTCACTGATGTGAAGTTAGCAAATAGTTTGTATACCACCAACTATGATCAGTTGTATGCATACCTCAGTTAACATGAACGATATGCTAATGAAGTACATATCATGCGTGAAAGATATTCGGATCCTCTTGCATTGGTAGCCAACTCTCAAACTCTATACAATCCCTCTTAGTCTCCACAACATTCAGGTTCTTTGATGTATCCACCTACTCAACAATTCACACCAGTTTATGCAGCACCTATTCATCATCAACACCATCACACTCCATTCAATCCACAACAACAATCAGTTTCTCCATAACCATTCATATCTTCGCTAGTGACACTTCAATCTCAAGTTGAATTTCCTCAATTGGACTCTGGTCTCGCTATTCCTACATTTCAGCAAAGATATGATCTGATTGAATGCATCAACAAAGAAATGGCATTCCTATTTATTGTGGCATCAAGGTTTCCACCTTCAAACAATCAACTCAGAACATCCTCTAATCCCAGAAATCAAGCAACCATTCAAGATGGAAGAATCACTATTCAACAAGTTCAAGGAAGACAAACTCAAAGTTTTGCTGGCACTAGAAACCGAGGAATTGCTACAACCTTAACGGGAAACTATGTAGCTGGTCAAGCAAAGGTTGTGAAGTGTTATAACTGTTTAGGGGAAGGGCATATGGCGAAACAGTGCACTCAGCCAAAGAGTCCAAGAAGTTCTACATGGTTTAAGGAGAAGTTGATGTTAGTCAAAGCACAAGAAGCTGGTTAGATATTAGATGAAGAGCAACTGACATTCATAGCAGACCCTAGAATAGCAAAAGTTCAAGTTGCTCAATAGACACTCCCTCAGAATTCAGCCTTCCAAACTGAAGACTTGGATGCTTATGACTCGGATTGTGATGATATATCCTCGGCTAAAGCGGTTCTGATAGCAAATCTTTCAAGCTGTGATCCTGTTGTTCTCTCTGAGGTTGTCCAAATTTTTCTGTGGTATTTGGACTCCGGATGCTCCAAGCATATGACCGAAAATCGCTCTCAACTCATCAACTTCGTCAGTAAATTTTTGGGTACCGTCAGATTTAGGAATGATCATATTGCTAAGATAATGGGTTATGGAGACTATCAAATGGGAAATGTTACAATCTCTCGGGTTTATTATGTGGAAGGGTTAAGTCACAACTTATTATATGTGGGTCAATTTTGCGATTCTGATCTCGAAGTAGCTTTTCGCAAACACACATGTTTAATTCGTGACTTAGATGGTGTTGATCTACTCAAGGGATCTAGGGGTTCAAATTTATACACTTTATCTATGGACAATTTGTTTCTCTCCTCTCCTATATGTCTCTTGTCTAAGGCCTTGAAGACCAAGTCTTGGTTGTGGCATCGAAGATTATCTCATTTAAACTTCAATTGTATCACTTCTCTTTACCAAATATGGTCTCGTCCGAGGTATTCCAAAACTAAAGTATCAGAAGGATCACTTGTGCTCTTCCTGTACTCTTCGTAAAAGCAAGAAACACTCCCACAAACCCAAAGCTAAAGACTCCATTCAAGAAACACTCTATCTGCTGCATATGGATCTTTGCAGGCCAATGAGGATTCAAAGTATCAATGGGAGAAAATATATACTGGTTATCGTTAATGATTATTCTCGGTTTACATGGGTGAAATTTCTATGATCAAAGGATGAAGTTCCAGAGTTCGTGATCAAATTTCTCAAAATGATCCAAGTTCATCTGAATGCAACCGTTCGTAACATCAGGACTAATAATGGCACAAAATTCGTCAATCAGACACTAAAAGCTTATTATGAAGAAGTCGGAATCTCACATTAAACATCTGTTGCTCGCACTCCACAACAGAACGACATTGTCGAAAGATAAAATCGTACTTTAGTGGAAGCTGCCTTTACCATGTTAATCTTTTCAAAGGCTTTGTTATTTCTTTGGGCAGAATCAGTCGTGACAGCTTGCTATACTCAAAACAGATCATTAATCCAAAAACGTCACAACAAAACACCATATGAACTTCTCCATGATAGAAAACCTGACCTATCCTATCTACATGTCTTTGATGCTCTCTGCTATCCCACTAATGACGGTGAAGACATTGGTAAGTTAAAACCTAAAGCTGATATAGGAATTTTTGTTGGTTACGCTCTCGCAAAGAAAGCATTCCGAATCTACAACAAAAGTACCTAAATGATTATTGAAACTATTCATGTTGATTTTGATTAGTTGACATCAATGGCTTTTAAACAATTCAGTTCAGGACCCGGGCCTAAACTTTTGACTCCTGGAATAATCAGTTCAGGACTCGTGCCAAACATTCCTTCTTCAACTCCGTATGTCCCACCAACAAAGAACGATTGGGAAATATTGTTTCAACCAATGTTTGATGAGTACCTTAATCCTTCACCATGTGTTAATATTCAAGTTCCTGCAGTCATTGCTCTAGAACCTGCTGTTTCAACCAGTACACCTTCCTCAACTATAATTGATCAAGATGCACCATCTACGAGTACTTCACAAACAACTCCAGAAACACCATCCCGTTTCATTCCTCTTGGTGTTGAAGAAGCTGACCATGATATTAAAGTTTCACACATGGATAATAATCCCAATGTTGACTTTCCAATTCTAGAACCTAGTTCTGAAGAATCCTCTACTCAGGTTATTATTCCAAACAATGTGCACTTAATCAATCAACCACCCGAACACATTAACAAATGGACAAAAGATCACCCGATTAATAATGTGATTGGCGATCTTTCTAGACCGATTTCCACTCGACATCAACTACAAGATAAAGCCCTATTCTGCTATTTTGATGCTTTCCTTTCTTTCGTTGAACCGAAGAGTTATAAAGAAGCATTGACGGAATCCTATTGGATTGAATCCATGCAAGAAGAACTCAACGAGTTTGCCCAGATCGTGTTATGATTATTACCTTGAAGTGGATATACAAGGTGAAACTCGATGAACTAGGAGGTGTATTGAAAAATAAGGCTCGTTTAGTAACGAGGGGGTATCGTTAGGAAGAAGGCATAGACTTGGAGGAATCTTTTGCTCTAGTTACACGACTCGAGGCTATCCGTATCTTTATTGCATTCGCTACTCATATGAACATGGTCGTCTACCAAATATATATGAAGATTGCATTTTTGAATGACATACTGCGTGAGGAGGTCTACGTTAGTCAACCAGACGGGTTTGTAGATCCAGAGAATCCCAACCATGTGTACAAGCTTAAGATAGCCCTTTACAGTTTGAAACAAGCGCCACGGGCTTGGTATGATTTACTCTCATCATTTCTACTCTCCGAGAAGTTCACCAAAGGAACTGTGGATCCAACATTGTTCATCAGTGGAGAAGGCAAAGACATATTACTGGTACAAATTTATGTCGATGATATTATTTTTGCCTCCACTAAACCTGATCTTTGTGAATTATTTTCTAAAATCATGTGTTCAAAATTCAAGATGCCGATGATGGGCAAACTATTATTTTTATTAGGACTACAGATTTCTCAGAGTCCTGGAGGCATCTTTTTAAATAAATCCAAATATGCTCTCAAACCACTTAAAAAGTATGGTATAGAAAACTGTGAACCATCGAATACTCCAATGGTGGAGAAATCAAATTGGATGAAGATTCATAAGGGAAAGCTGTTGATCCTACATGTTATCGTAGAATGATTAGCACTCTTATGTATCTCATATATAGTATATAGTCCTTGTATTTGTTGTGTGCATTTGTGCCCAGTATCAGGTAAAGCCTACCAAAAAGCACTTACATGCGGTTAAGCGAATCTTTCGATAACTAAGAGGAACCATAAATATAGGTCTGTGGTATTTGAAGGATTCTTGCATTGCTCTAACATCTTTTGCAGATGTTGACCATGAGGGGTTGCAAAGATACTAGAAAAAGTATGTCTGGAAGTATGCAGCTATTAGGTGATAGATTGGTGAGTTGGTCGTCAAAGAAACAGAAGAGCATCGCCATATCCAGTACAGAAGCTGAATACATTGCCTTGTTGGGATAATGTGCTCAAATACTTTGGATGCGATCACAATTAACTGACTATGGCCTTGTGTTCAACAAGATACATATGTACTGTGATAATAGAAGTGCCATTGCTTTATGTTGCAACAACATCCAACACTCCCGATCCAAGCATATAGACATCAGACATCACTTTATCAAGGAGCAAGTTGAGAATGGGGTGGTTGAGCTATATTTTGTCAGAACAAAGTATCAGTTGGCAGACATTTTCACTATGCCTTTAGCACAAGAATGACTTGACTTTCTCATCAACAAGCTTGGTATGAGAAGTATGTCCCTTGAGATTTTTCAAAAACTGGCAGATGAAGAGGAAGAGTAATGGTGGTTATAACAACCCAAGAATTTTCATCAAATGCAAAATCTATTATCACAATTGTACGGGGAAATTTTTCGCTTTATTACATTACTTATATATCTCAGTATGTCATAACTAAAGTAGACAAGCTCACACAACCTATCTATGACAATCCTGTCTTCATATATGTCAAGCAAACATCATAACATGTCAAGTCAATATCATAATATTCTTTTTACAAGGTACATTATTCCTATAATGTACTATTACAAGTTTATATATCAAACGAGCTTTTTAACCATTATCGTACTATGCCGCTAAACCCTATTCCAATGAAGGGTTAATATCTAAAGTGAATATATAGATAATATATGCTTATGTAACAAGTAATATAAATCTCATTATTGAAGATACATTCAATCCAAGAAAGGTAAAGTCTCTAAAAGTCAATTGTACTAGTCATTATGCATGAGTCTCTAAAATAGCCGTTTTGCCTCCATTTTTCTTTCTAATTTAAGTTACCATCACCATTGTGTGCAAGGATACTTACACTTCATTATTACAATATGTAAACCCTAATTATTCTATTCATAAACTTTCATACATCTTTTTACATTCAAAACCCTAATTCAAAACCCTAAACTCTAAAACCGAGCTAGTTTCTAAACCATAACTCGTTTCTTTGTTTTTATAGATTGTAAACTTAAACCAATACTTAATATGTTTATTATACATAAATTACAACTTTCAATCTTATCCATTATCATTTCATTATTCGACTGTCAATTATACAAGAAACGAATCAAGAAACCCTAATTGTGCCTAATTGTGATTATTGACCCGTTTACTAATTCTCTGACCATCTCATTCTCAAGTAAGCAACCAATGAGTCTTGTATATTACCCATAAATGTGTTTACATACTTTATCCATCATTACGATCCTTTGCTTCAACAATGTACGAGAATTACAAAGCTAGAAAACCCTAAAAGCCTTATATGAACCCTAATTCCAAGCTATGACTTATTCTTTCAATTTCAACTCATTTTAACTAAAACCAATAATCAAACTTCAATGATAATACTTTATTTATGCTCTAGGATCTGTATTCCATCATTCATAATCAAGAGTATGCAAAATATAAACCAAGAAAGTCAAGAAAACCCTAAACGAGCCCTAGTTGGACCCGTGACCCCATTACTTCAATTCTAATCCATTTTAACTCAAACCACCTATCAAATTTTGATTATAATCCTTAATATATGTTTTAGGATCAGTAACCTATCATGTCCTAATACAAAATGTACAACAAAATCCTAAGGCTTGAAAACCCTAATTAAGCACGAATGAACCACGAAAACACAGTTTTTCTTTCTTTTTAAACATTTCTAAAGTTCTATAGTGCATACAAGCACTCATGAATTCACCCACATGGCATTCCTATGCAGCTTTACGCAACTTCTACAACAATATTTCATCATATATTGTTTCTAAAATGGCACTGGTTCCTTGTTTCTTCTAGTTATAGTCGCGGCATGCAAAGGATAAACCATCTCATCAAAGCTGGTTTCTAGCTTATCCACACACACCTAATTGCACTTCTCCTAATCACCTATAGACCTCATTTATGTGTCCCATCTTCAGATTGAAAGATTTCCTTGAAGCTTAAAGGTCCTTTAACTATTAAATAGACCTAAACCCATTCATTTTTCTTCATCCACAACTCTCTTATCTCATACACATCTATAGAAGCAATTAATTTCTCTAATAGAATCCTAGTGTCTTACTAAGGCTAAAGTATAGAAAGGAAGCAAAAAAAACAAGAAAACCGAAGCCGGGAGTCGTTTATTCTATCCGTCGAAAGGACGAAAAGTCGTCCGATTATGACCCGTTTCCACCATTTTTGCTCTTGAAGCTCAAACCAGGTTCTTGAATGTTCTAATTCTGCTCTACAACTATTATAATGTTCATATGTTCCTAAATATACTTCTTGTTAAAGTTTCATAACCAAATTCTGCTCAATTTCCATTTTGATCCAAATACCGTTACACCCGAATCTCCTAATTTCGCGTTTTTCTTAAAACTAAATGTTATAATGGTTAAATATTGTTATAATCTATCCTAACATGCTTATAATGGTTAAATAATGTTAATATAACCACTTTATTGATTAATGAAGGAATTTGAAACTTAGAAAATCCACGCGTTACAGTTGAAACCCTAATTTGACCGTTTACTTACTCAGCTAACAAATCGTTATTTTAAACTTGTGTGCATTAATCTTCTCATATTTTAGTTTATTTAATTATAAATGTCTAATGGAAATGTTATTTAAGCTTTGCATCGGCAATTTGCATGTTTTGATTTTATCCATGCAAGGGATATATAATCGTAACTTTCTAAAACTGTATAACGAAAGGGGCTGTATTGTCATTTTATCATATGTTATATACTCTAGGTTGGTCTATTATGTCACTTTTAAAAGTACAAGGTTTACTTGGTATATCTTTCAAAGTTGAAGGACCAAAGTCGTAAAAATGCAAACCCCAGGGACCTATTTGCAATTTTCCAATCCCTTAGGGTCTAAAAAATGTAACTATTTGAAACAGTATTAAAAGCATGTTAAAACCTTACAGAATAAAATTTAATTAACGCTTCGTGCTTAACATTTCCAGATATTGAATAAAACACTTAAAACCAATCATCCGGAAGCTATATCATATCACAATACTAGGGAGCTTCATATTAAGGAGTTTCATCTTAGTATTACGTTCTGACTGAGTTGTTGGGTTTACGATTTAAAGTGCCCTAGCTCCTCAAACGTTTACTGAATGACTTCTGAATTATGATGTCTTCCGAACTGTGATACAATAATTCCAAAGTCCTCAATCAAATCATAACTCTTAAAACCAAAGTTTCTAAAGTACAATCTTCCTAAAGACTTGGACATAACTCTATCAGGTTGTGTGGACGTGGCTGTTTACTATCATTTTACTATATCAACCTTCCCCGGTTATGATTGTATAAGGTGTCAGCTTTTAATTTCAGATAATTATTTCAATCTACCCTATCAGGTGAATGTTCATATCCTCGCCTTTACTCATTTACATGTTTTATAACCCGCATGGGGATACATGCTTGTTACAAAATATTTTACATACTCGTTTATCTTATAACAATGGTGATTTCTTTTCAAAGATTTTACTTCTTAACCATGATTACAAGTGTTTTTACAAGTTAGATGCTATCTGATACACTATTAAGCTACTGTCTAAGTTAAATTATGTCCAAAGTCCCTTCATTATCATGGGCCCATTAATCACTTACGGATGTGAACAGCGAATATTGTGGTATAGATCTATTGGGATTGACTAAATCATGTGTGTGGTTAGCCTGGTTAGGTAACCAAAACACACTATATTTGATTTCATAGGTTATATGCAATTACTACACCAGGAGGGCCTTTATCTACTTTATATATATATCACTATTCATTTTGGGTATATTATATACACTAGTCTGTTTATGTGCCATGAGCTATAGACCAGACAAGACCAGATTTTACATTACAAGACATTGTCATACAGGACCAACAAGACAATAACAAAAATGTAATACACGGTTACTATGATATTTGGCTTCGTTACAATTATTACATATAAGGGTATATAATACAGTGACCCTAGATTCATAACAATAACATTTTTCTTATAATCTGTGTTTGTAGAAATTATTACACTTGACTTGGTATTCATATTGTTTATCAAACCTATGAATTTCACTCAACCTTTGTGTTGACTTTTTAGCATGTTTATCTCAGGTTATTGAGCAATATACGGCACGGAGTGGCATGGACTCGAAGGTGGCTGGACTGTTATCATTCAAACTTGATATTTTAGATTT
Organism: Tanacetum coccineum; assembly: GCA_026074375.1. NCBI lineage: Eukaryota > Viridiplantae > Streptophyta > Magnoliopsida > Asterales > Asteraceae > Tanacetum > Tanacetum coccineum. The sequence goes on along the minus strand of BQNB010042877.1, from coordinate 16,150 downwards.
TGGGACCTGCATTTTGTAAAAACTCTGATTATGATGAATGATAACTAAATTTTCCCAACAACGTCTCTTTTAAATTTGTTTTCTATGATTATGATCGTTGTATCCATGAAGTAATACCCCAGATTATCTTCCTCCTGTTTATTGTAAAAATGGGGTGTGTTACGATGGTATCAGAGCCATGGTTATAGAGACATGGTCAAAAATAAACCCTTAACTATAACTTTTTCTTTTTCAGCCATCATAAGTCCTCCGGGCCAATTCATGCCAGAAACAAGTACGTAAAGAGACATATCTATTTTTACGTTTACATAAATAACTTATGTTATTTCACAAATTGGGTTGTTAACAGAACAATGTCTTCTCCTAATCGCTTTACTTCTGATCTTGAGGATGTTTTTTCCTCTATGAATTTTCTTAACTATATTTCAGTCTCATCGGATTATTTCCCAGCTTTATTGGAAAGCAGATCTTTTAACTTTTTAGAAAACTCTACAGATAATATAATCCCACCAGTATTCTCACTTTTCTACAATAATCCTTGTTTAAAGGACGTACAAGCATTTTATGCTAAGGAATTACCTATTTCATCACCGGATCCTATTACTCCACCAGCTTATTTTTACTCCATTTCCGGTTATACCACCATAACTACTATTTGATCCCCGATATTTCTTTATTCCTGAAGAACTACTACAACCTAAGAAGCGAATCCGTTCCCCATCTTCTTCCTCAACTACGTTATCTAATTCATCTCAGAATAAAACTTGTAATTTGGTATCACCATCCTTCTCAGTTTATAATTCTACTCCATCTCAAGTATTTGAAATAGGAAAATGTTCAAATAAGAGGTATTTGAAACATCATATCTTGATATTATCTTTAGATGAAACTCCATCTTCACGCCATTGAGAGAATGGAAGATTAAGGACGTTTTAATGGGGACGAAACTAAAGCCGAACTCAAGGAAATCCTTTACTCAGAAGAAGCGGTGTAGGGCAAAAGGATAAGATTTGCCTTTGCTTACTACAGGAATTTTTGATCTTGAACGATTCATTGAGAAAATCCAAGCTCGTTCACCAAACGAAATCAAGGAAGATCTTTTGGATGTCATCTACCAACTCGAATCAACAAACTCTTAGGACTAGTTTATAGCTTTATTCTTTAGTCCATGGGATGGTAGGTATAATAAAACGCTTGTCAAATCTTGACTATGTACAGAATAAAAGGCAGTTAGTCTATAAAGGCTCAATCCCGTTTTATACCTTATTGTTTCCAGACTTATCTCTTTTATCATCTTTCCTACCATTTGCGTCCATTATCTCGTCTTTTCATAACCTCAAAGTGCTTAAAAATTCAAAAATAATGCATTTTCCTGTAAACATTTTAGCAATACCTTTACTTTTTTACTTTTCAAAAACTTATGATATCATTCTCACTACATATCATTTTTGTTGACTAGAATGCTCCCAAAAGGGACGTCAACATCTGAAACCAGTCATAACTTTGGATGCCATCCGGCAACTGATTAATGATGGCATCTCCTCAGCTCTGAAAGCACAAGCTGCTGCCATGGCAACTTCGACAATTCCAATAGGAACACTGAACCCAGAGAAATTCCTGTAGCAAAAAGAGGAAACTAACAAAGAATTCATAAATGTCAACCTTTCTACTTCATTGGCTCACAGAAGGAGTTGTTGCACCTCATTCGTTTGTTTGAACGTACTGAGTCAGTGTTTTCTCCATAGCAAGTGTGCAAGGAAGACTGAGTAATGAGTAAACATTTGCTACTGGTTCTTTAACTGATGATGCCTTGTCCTGGTGGAATGCACATGCCCAGCCTATAGGAATAGAGCAAGCTAATCAAATCACCTGGACTGAGTTAAAAGTTTTCTGACATTCAGAGTACTATCTCGAACTGAGATCAAGAAAATGGAAGATGAATTTTCTTATGGTCTAAAATGTAATGGAGTGATGCTCAAGACTTCATATTAGGAAGATTCCCAAGAATTATACAATCTTATGTCTAAGAACATTGGTTACCGAATGCTGAGAAACTTATGGAAGCTTTCACGGGGGAACTACCGACAAGCATTTGAAGGAAACTTGGTACTTCTCGACAGCCTCAAACTTTGGAGGAAGCCATCAACATAGCCCAGAGATTAATGGATCAGATAAATAAAAGTGATTCTGTTCAAGAAAGCTAATGACCGTAAATGAAAGCTTGAGGATAAGGGAAACATCATCAACAATAACTATTAGAATAACTATAACAATAACAACCGCAACAATGATCACCACCAGCAGCAGAATAGGAAGCAAGAAACCTTCAGGACTTATACTGCCACCAATGGGTATATTGGAAATCATCCTTTGTGTGAAAAATGCACCCTACATCACATAGGTCCTTGTACTGTCAAGTGCCAGACTTGCAACAGAGTAGTCATTCTGACAAGAAACTGGCAGAAACAAAACCATAGAAAAACCTACAACAGTCTCCGTATAACATGTAATGCATGTGGAAAGAAAGGACATTATGCGAATCAGTGCTCAAAAGAAAACAACAGGGCCATAGGATAGCATACTTAGAGATGAGCTTGCTTTTGTTCACTTTAGGATTTCTACCCTAGAAACAACTCTCAAGGATATTCAACTCTCATCAGAATCTTCTTCAATCTAAAAACCCTAATCATCAAGCTACAATCCTTGTCATTTGTTACTTTTATCCTACACAAGATAATTAGAATATGTTATTCAACTCTTTTTCCTATGTAAAGTTTCGTATGTAAAGTTATCATGGATTTAATAATGTGTGATTCCGTTACATCTTGTTTATCTGATAACATTAAAAACTCGAAATTGTTTGTTCAAATTCTACTATTCTATTATGGTTCTAAACTTAAATACTCTCATCATACCTTTGCAACATAAATTTTCATTACCTGCGATTTATATGGGCAGTCTAGTTAATCTCAACATTGATATATTATCTAACAATTCATTTCCTACACATGTCCATATTGTGTTTTTTATGCTTAGGTTTAAGGTCGATTTGTGATCATCTTATTGAATGAATTAGGTCACTTCTTCATTTGAATAAGGAAATGAGTAACTTGTTTAAATTGGTAAATCTTAGGATTACACCCAAATCGCCTATACTTGTTGTTTGTTAACTAACTACACCGGTTAGTTAACCTCCCATTAAACCCTTCCACTCTCATCTTTATAGTGATGATCCACTAGAACAACCCGTAAAACCAATCCTTTAGAAATTTACACCAATTATTTGTTTCGTTACACCCTTACACCTTAACCTACCCTATTAGATTAAAGTTTAATTTGCGGTTGCTAGTTTCTTAAAGTGTAAAGTTTGTATTTCCCGAGTCTTGTGTCATTTTGTATCTTAGGTGCGGTTGGAAATTTTCACATTGCAAATGTGACTGTATATTAGTAGTCAAAGCTCATGTGATTTCACTATCGTCACAATTATTGGTGAAACCAAAGAACGAAGAAATTACCGAAGGAATTATCCGGAATTATTATGATCGTAAAGATGGTGAAACTACACCGAGATTTGAAGTTTAGTTAGTAACGTATAATATATATATATAAGAAGAAAAAAAGAGAAAAAAAGTTTGAAGATAATCGTTTCGCAAAAAGCATTACTGAAGGAATTATACGAATGATCGATTATTCGTTGATACGTCTAAAAATCAACGATGTAGAGTATTGTACAAAGTGAAAGATATCGCCACTTGCCTCGTAAAGTATGTAAAGTTTCGGGAAGATTGGGAAGTTGGTCGTTATGGGAACGGCAACTTAGGTTGTTGTTTTAGATCTATGATCAAGACATTTATAAAAACCCAAGAATTTTCATCAAATGCAAAATCTATTATCACAATTTTACGGGGAAATTTTTTGCTTTATTACATTACTTATATATCTCAGTATGTCATAACTAAAGTAGACAAGCTCACACAACCTATCTATGACAATCCTGTCTTCGTATATGTCAAGCAAACATCATAACATGTCAAGTCAATATCATAATATTCTTTTTACAAGGTACATTATTCCTATAATGTACTATTCACAACGTTATATCAAAACGAGCTTTAAACCATTATCTTATGCCTCTAAACCCTAATTCCATGAAGGGTTAATATCTAAAGTGAATATCTAAGATACTAAATCATATGTACAAGTAATATAACATCTCATATGAATATACATTCTATCCAAAGAAAGGTACAAGTCTCTAAAAGCTTAATGTATAAGTCATTAAGCATGATCTCTAAAATAGCCATTTTACCTCCATTTTCATTCTAATTTATTTACCATCACTTGTGTGCAAGATACAACACTCAATATACAATATGTAAACCCTAATTATTCTATTCATAAACTTTCATACATCTTTTTACATTCAAAACCCTAAACCCTAAAACCGAGCTAGTTTCTAAACCATGACTCGTTTCTTTGTTTTTATCCATTGTAAACTTAAACCAATACTTAAATAAGTTATAATAACATAAATTACAACATTCTCAATCATAATCCATTATCATTTCATCTTTCTACTTCAATTATACAAGAAACGAATCCAGAAAACCCTAATTGTGCCCTAATTGTGATTTTGACCCGTTTACTCATTCTCTAACCATCTCATTCTCAAGTAAGCATCCAAGAGTCATTTTAAACCCATAAAATGAGTTTAAAAACCTTTATCCATCATTAACCATCCTTGCTTTAACAATGTACGAGAATTACAAAGCTAGAAAACCCTAAAAGCCTTATATGAACCCTAATTCCAAGCTATGACTTATTCTTTCAATTTCAACCCATTTTAACAAAAACCAACGATCAAACTTCATTGATAATACTTTATTTATGCTCTAGGATCTGTATTACATCATTCATAATCAAGAGTATGCAAAATATAAACCAAGAAAGTCAAGAAAACCCTAAACGAGCCCTAGTTGGACCCGTGACCCCATTACTTCAATTCTAATCCATTTTAACTCAAACCACCTATCAAATTTTGATTATAATCCTTAATATATGTTTTAGGATCAGTAACCTATCATTACTAATCAAATGTACATGAAATCCAAGCTTGAAAACCTTAATTAAGCACTAATGAACCCGAAACCAAGTTTCTTTCATTTTAACCCATTCTAAAGTTCTATATTGCAAACAAGCACCTCATGACTCACCCACATTCATTCCTAAGCAGCTTACACACCTTCTACAACAAATATATTCATCATATATATTCCTTGGTCCAAATTCAGTCCACATCTCTCTCCTTTTGGCCACAACAGCCGTGGCACCATACAACATGCCCCACACCTTTCATTAGCCTTTAGCCCTCCACCAAACTCACACCATAGCAACCCACACATCACCTACTAGACCAGCCACTTGTCCTTGAATAGATCCTAAGTGTTATGCTACTCCTCTTGCTTCCATTACTAGTATATAAAAAAATAGTGGTCATATTGTGTTATTTCAATTTTACACCACACCTTCTCCTCTATAACCCTTATAGGCAGAAAATCCTTTGCTCCTTTTATGATTAGGTTCATAAAGAGTTCAAGAAGTGAATCTTGCAAGATTTGAAGCCCCCGGAGTGAAGTAAAAGGAGTACTGGATATACTACCCGAAAACGACCATTTCCCTCATTTTTTGATCTTTGAAGGCTCCAAACCCATGTTCAGGATGTTTTCTACTTCTGCTCCGACAGTTATAATGTTTCATATGATCCTAAAATATTACTCTTGTTTAGTTTCATAACTCCAATTCTGCCTCATTTTTCCATTTTGATCCAATAAACAGTACCTGAAACCTAATTTTGCGTTTTTCTTAAAACTAAATGTTATAATGGTTAAATATTGTTATAATATATCCTAGCATGCTTAACTAATGTTAAAATAACCACTTTATTGATTTAATGAGGATTTTGAATTTAAAAACCGCGCGTGTACGTTTTGGCAACACTAATTTGACCCGTTTTGCTTCCTAGCTTAACGAATCGTTATTTTAAACTTGTGTTGCATTAAAACTTCATATTTTAGTTTATTATAACTTATAAATATCTATTGAAATGTTAAAATAAGCTTGCATGGCAATTTGGACATGTTTTGTAATTATAATCCATGCAAGGGGTATATATCGTAAATTTCAGAAACTTATAACTAAAAGGACTAAAAGTGTCATTTTATCAAAGTTATAACTATAGGGGTCTATTATGTCACTTTTCAAAGTCCAAGGTTTACTTGGTATATCTTTCAAAGTTGAAGGACCAAAGTCGTAAAAATGCAAACCCTAGGGGTCTACTTGCAATTTTCTAAACCCTAGGGTCTAAAATGTAACATTTTGAAAAAGTATAAAAACACATTCAAAACATTACCAGACATAACTTTAATTAACGCTTGACGTGCTTAACATTTCCAGATATTGAATAAAACGCTTAAACTCGATCATCTGGAAGTATTTTGTTACCACAATACTAGGGAGCTTCATATTAAGAGGTTTCATCTTGGTATTACGTTCTGACTGAGTTGTTGGGTTTACGATTTAAAGTGCCCTAGCTCCTCAAACGTTTACTGAATGACTTCTGAATTATGATGACCCGGACGGTGATACAATAATTCCAAACTCTTCAATCAAACTCATAACTCTTAAAATAAAGTTTAGAGTACAATCTTCCTACGACTCGACATATTTGCTAGGATTCGTATCGTGGCTTGTCTATATCATTTTGCTATATCAACCTTCCCTGGTTAAGATTGTGATAAGGTCGTCAGCTTTCATTTCAGAATAATTACTACATCTACCTATCAGGTGAAGTTCATAACCCCGCCTTTACTTATTTTACATGTTTTATAAACCCGCGAGGGGGATACTGCTTTGTTACATACCGTTTATCTTATAAAATGTGATTTCTTTTTCAAAGACTTATACATGATTAAACCAGGAATATAAAGTGTTATTTAAAAGTTATATGCTATCTAATAACACTTCTACAGTATGTCTAAGTTCACATTATGCCATAAGTCCCTCATTATCATGGGACCATTAATACTTATGGAGTGAACGCAACTATTGTGGATAGATTATCAGGATTGATGAAATTCTGTTTGTGTTGAGGATAGGTAACCAAACACACTATATTTGAAATTTCATAGGTAATTATGGCTAATTTTTTTCCACTTTTTTTAACCCCTTTACAACGTGGGCCATTAATCCTCTTTATATATATATATATCACATCATTTTGGGTATATATATACACTAGTCAGTTTGTGTGCCATGAGCTTAGACCAGACTATACTATACCAGACAAGACCAAACAGACCAAACAAGACAATAACGCAGTAATACACTATTACTATGATAATTGCATTCGTTGCAATTATTACAAATAACGGGTATATAATAACGTGACCCAAGATCATAACAATAACATTTTCATAATAATTGTGTTTGTACAATTATTACACTATGACTTGTATTCAAATTGTTTATCAAACCTATGAATTTCACTCAACCTTTGTGTTGACTTTTTAGCATGTTTATCTCAGGTTATTGAACAATATACGGCACGGAGTGGCATGGACTCGAAGGTGGCTGAACTGTTATCATTCAAACTTGATATTTTAGATTTTGAGACCTGCATTTTGTAAAAACTCTGATTATGATGAATGATAACTAAATTTTTCCAACAACGTCTCTTTTAAAGTTGTTTTCTATGATTATGATCGTTGTATCCATGAAGTAATACCCCAGATTATCTTTCGCTGCTATATTGTAAAAATGGGGGTGTTACAGTGGTAAACTCTTCACATATCCTCTGTATCATATGTATATAATATAATCAAAAAACCCATTTTTTTCATTTTATATAAACTTTTCAAAAAGAAAATACAAAATTTTAAAAATCAGAAAATATAAAAATATGGTGCTCTTGACATGTCTTCTGAAAATCGATAATATTTACGGCCTTAGAAATGTCATTTAATAATGATACGAGGCTGTAAATGAAGTTCAAGCAGAAGTTCAAATTGTTTTCAAAACATGTTACTTTTTCTCGGGAATGAATTACTTCATATTCATTCAAAGGCTTGTGTTTACTTTGCAACACAACCCGTGCTATCTAATCAAATAGGTGTACGTGTCAGTGCATTTATTTATGTAAAACGAGAGAAATCTTGTTTTTATTGGTGTTGTTTTTGAAAAATAATTAAACATATCAGTTTCTCATCAAAAAAGATTTAAAATTTTTTTTCTATCACTCAAACAATGTCTACAACTTTTTAAATAGAAAACAGGACATTATTTTAGGGGGAAAAAATAGTCAAATTCTTTCAAAAATAATCTTTCAAAAAGTCATCTCAGAATAAACTATAAAAAGTGTTTAAAAATAACAGATTATCAATTAAAGGGGAGTTAATGTATTTGTAACTCAATTGGTCTTAAAATGTTATTGAATTTAATCTTTAAGGGACTAAATGGCAAAATATAGGACTTAGAATCCTAGTTATAAACTTTAAGGGCTAAGTATGTCACTTCTATAACTTGGTTAAACCTAAAACTAAAGTTAAATGGAAAACAGAAGAAGACTAAAACTACAAGGACCATTTGTGTCAATTTACAAAACTCAACCGGTTATATTAGTTTCTAACACATTTCGCTCACACACCTTTTTCATAAAATCCAAACACCCCCAAACTCTCTTACACGTTTCGCTTCCTTCAAACTTGAAAATCAAAACTCATTTTTAAGGCAAAAGGTACACATCTATTCGTTCCTAATACATTTCTTATCATCTTGGTAAAACGAATTAGGTTATATCTCCTTTTTGCACTCTTAATCAATTAAAAACGACTTAGTGTTCATAAGTAAAAAGTTGAGGTTATTGTCTAATTAGTTGAGGGCTTTTGTTCGTTAGGGTGCGTCTTAGATGCGTGTGAAACAGTTCTTAATATCTCCTAACCATGTGTGAGATTTGACGATTTTTGTAAGATTGAATAAAGTGAAACATGTGTCAGTGGTAGATTAGATGTGGGTTTGTGTTAAGTAGCCTCTTATGAGCGTCCCTGTGCTATTAGAACATGTTCTTGCCTCCTAAGAATCCTTTTACTTGGAAAAGTTTTTTTTGGCTCATCACATCTAAAATAGTATAAGTTTGATTGTGTGGTGTTCAAAGTGTGTTTGTTAACTATTTCATGTTCCTATGTGGTTGTTTTGAGCCTACTAGATGTCTCTTATGCATGATTAAAGTGTTTCTCTTTTTAAAACCCTTGCGTATGTAGGATTTCGAGCTTAAAAAGTTGTTTAATCTTGTGATTATTGATTTTGTGGTGCTATTATTGAATTTGTGATGATTGTTAGAAATTCTTATAGGTTTTTAATTGGTAAAATCTAAATTAAGTATTTCTTGAGGCATGCGAAATATGTTAGGATTGAATTAAGCAAAATTTAATCCCAAAGAAAAAAAAAAAAAACTAAAAAATCAAAAAAAAAAAATCTAATAAAAAAAAATTCATGTCTGCCTGAATTATGCTAAAACAGTTTAGGTCTATCAGTGAGAACAAGTTAGGCTTCAGAACATGTTAGCAGTTTCTGTGCGAAATGTGTAAACCAAGCGAAATATGTACATGTACATATTCCAAGCGAAATATGACAAAACATAAAAGGAAACTCTGCCTAATTTTTTTAAAATTTGTGTAATACTTACTTATGGTGTCATACTTCATAGCTGGCCATACTTGAATGTGTTTTTGTTGTTCTCTGATTGAATGTGTGTCCTAAGTTCCTTTGGAAATGTCTTGTTGATTTTTTCTGTTGACTTTGACAATTGACCTTAGTTGACTTATTCATAGAGTGTAGTAATTCGATCATGTTTGCATGAAACCTAATCATAGCTTATCTCTAAATCAATCATATCATCAAGAATAACCAGGCTAATCAATAGACTATATTTGTTGTGTATATAAACTGTATTGGTTAATTCTTAAGCAGAATCATAAATCCATAAGAAATTTAACAAGTGACTGCTCGTGATGAAAAGTTAGTTCCATCTGCGGAAAGAGTCAATATAAGCTCTACCAATTTAAGACTGGAAACCACTGTGCCGAAAAAGGAAGAGACATTTCAAGTTGTCATTGATACAATCAAGAACTCCACATGCTTCAAAGCTTTCACTATCTCTGCACATGTTCCCAAAATCTTTATGTAGTAGTTTCACTATCTCTTCACTTCTTGTTGGCCAACAAGAAGTGCAGAGTCGATGCTGAAGTCTTTAAAAAGATTCTGGATATTTGTCCAAGAGTTAAAGGTGAAGAATTCACTAAGCTACAAAATGATGACAATATCATCACCTTCCTCATTGACCTTGGCTACAAAGGTCCACTTCACAAGTACACCAACATGTATGTGGATCACATGAGTCAGCCATGGAGAACTCTGGCAGCAATTATTCACAAATGTCTCTCTGGGAAGACCGCAAGCAATGACAGACTCAGAAAATCTAGGATTGACATAATGTGGGGCATGTTCTATAGAGATAATGTCGACTATCTTGAGTTGATTTGGGAAGACCTTGCTTACCAGATTAATCATAGGAGGGATAGAAAATCAAGACGAGAAAATATTCCATACCCCCGATTCACTAAAGTTATCATCAATCACTTCCTCAAATAATACAAGTCTTTCTCCAACCTCAAGTATCAACACTATCATACAATCAAGGATGATGGTATTGTAAGCCGACTCAAGTTTGTCATAATAAGAGAAGACTATCAGGAATTTAGACTTGCTATTCCTGATGTAATGTTGAGCGATGCAATCAAGCAGTCAGAGTCTTACCAGATGTTCATCAAGTATTTCACTGGTCAGATTTCCCCTGAGAAGAGCAGAGGCAAAGGTTCACAAAGAAGACTGTTGATGACTCTCAGGAAACTGTTGATGTATCTGAAGAGTCTGAACCTGAACCTGCTAAGAAAAAGACAGCTAGTAGAAGAGTGGTCAAGAAGAGAGTCACAATTTCTACTGATGACAACATTATTCCTGATCCAGACATTGCTTTGGAGTTAGGTAAATCTATTAGCTTAGCTGAAGTTGAAGAAGAAGAAGAAGCAACAAAGCAAGTCCATGCTACTCATGCAAGGATTGTGACTGAATCTGTCCCTGAATCTGCCAAGAAAAAGACTGGTAGCAGAAGTTCTAGAAGTGTAGTCATTCAAGACACTCCAAGTGCTCCAAATCCAAAACCAGTCACTTCAAAGCCTAAGCTCAAAGGTGTACAATCCTTAACTCCTGCTAAAAAAGAAGATGCAGACATTATGCAAGCTCTTAAAGAAAGCAAGAAGACCAGCAAGAGACATCCAGGTACTGGAGGCTCAAGTGAAGGAACTGGTACTGTACCAGGGGTTCCCGATGAGTCCACAGTTGTCTCTGCTACCTCAGATGAAGGAACTGGTATTAAACCAGGGGTTCCTGATGAGGAAAAGGTTATAACTGAAGAAAAGGTTATTCTTGAGTGGGGATCTAAACAAGAAAGTGAATACTCAGAAGAAGACCAACTTGATGATGAAGAGAAGGATGATAAAGAAGGTGATGCTGATGACGAAGGCAATGATCATATCAGTGATACTCAAGATACTGATGATGAAGATGCTAAAACTGAATCTGATGAAGATGAAATCTATAAGTATAAGATTCGTGTGCGTAAAGATGAGGATAAAGAGATGTTAAATGTTGAAGTTGAAGATTCTGGAAAAGGTGATGCAGAAATGTCTGATGTGACCAAATTAGATGCTGAAAAGACTAAAGAAG
>BQNB010042876.1:31184-45855 GCA_026074375.1 Tanacetum coccineum | reverse complement strand
CACCATAGAACGGATGCCGTATATATATGTATATATATATATACACACACACACACGTATATAATTATTACTTATACCAAGTGTCACCCACTTGTTACGCACATAATATGCAATCAAATATACCATATAAGGCACATAAGAGATCGAGAACGATGTGTGCGCGGATATCGGATAACGGTGAACGACTCGTAAAATTTTTCAAAAACAGTTATAGTCCAGGCGTTAAAAAAGACCTAGTTCGCTATAACCAGTGCTCTGGATACCATTCTGTAACACCCCAAAATACGATACGCAACGGAATACAACATTTGGGGTGCTACATCATGATACAATCACACAAGTCATAACAAACAATTAATAAAGAGATGTTTGTTAAATAAATTTTATTTATTTCGTTTGAAAAGAATCAGAGTACAAAGTTCCCAAAACTATCGTAGAAAATTTTATTCTACAATTCACATCATGACTTCATTTCTAAAATATTTCTATCATTTATTGACACAAGTTCACTGAGTCACCGTTCTTGATATCCGCGTTCCGTCCCATCCAAGCCATCTTTAATACCTAAACCTGAGATACACGCTTAAAAACGTCAACAAAACGTTGAGTGAATTCATAGAGTTTACACATAACAATTTGAACGCATATTTGGTTCCACAAAAAAATCATAACATTGCTCATATGGCAAGTTACATAATGATTTCCAACTAAATGAGCTCGTATACCGAAATTTAACACATTCATCTCATAGGATAAAATAATGACCGGAAAGTATGCCACCTGCCCTAATACTAACCACAAAATGTCCGTTACAGGGTGCTCACCAACGGATTCAAACCTCGGACAGGGTTGTCAAACTTAATAGATCTATTTAATGCATTAGCGTTTACCTACAACTAGGCAACTAACGGTCACAGAGTAAAAGGCATATACTCAATTGTAAATGGAATCATATCACGTATCAAAACACATTGCGTTCACTTTTCAAAACCAAGCATTATCCCCCTCGCGGGTTTATAAAACATTTAAAACACTTAAAATTGAGGCTATGAACTCACCTTGATCTAAGCTAAAGATCAAAATAACCGTGACAATCCAAAGATGACTCAACACGAACTCAACCGCGACCTATAATTTATGTCGCTTAATTATTATACCGTAAAGTATGATCGAATAGTGCGTGCATCGCAACTATTGAAATAGTATAAATATACATACACATGTGATAAGAAATCCTCTTGCGCGTCCTAGATCCCACACTCCACATAATTGAGTTACGATTATTCTTTTATTTATGTGATAAAAGAATTTGAAATCCTCTTGCGCGTCCTAGATCCTACACTCCACTTAATCAAAAACTTTCTATTTTTGGAAAGTTACTGTTTTTAGAATTATATTCATTCTTAAAAGTCGTTAAGTCTAAATTGTTATACTCATAAAAATAATAGCGTTTACTATTTTTATAAACATCCAATAAGTCTTATATCAACTCGTTGACTTTTAAAAGTCAACATTGAACTTTACTTTGACTTTGACTTTAAACGTAATGCATGTGGGATTTTAATAGTGGGATTTGTAGGCCTTGATACAAGGATCGATAATATATATTTAGATTGTAATGCATGTCGGAGATATGACGGGAAATGGGGTGGCTTTGGTTGGCCGGTCGTGGAGAGTACTAGGGTAGGGAGAGAGTGAAATTTTTGTAAAGAGTTTATAAGTGTGTATATGACTTCCTTTTATAGGAAAAGAGTTTGAGGTTTTAACACTTTTAGTCCCTCTATTCTTTAAGTCTTTCCAAACTAGTACAAAAAGGTTAGTTATTTCGTTATGTAACCAACCAAATGCTCGGGATTATTCTCCAGTGACTAAATTTATTTTCGTCACACTTAATTTAGTTTAAAACGTTTAATAAAATGTTAACTCACGTCCAAATAAAGTTTTGACTCGGTTTCGACTAATTCGGGACGAGGGCGATAAAATACAAATTGTCATCATAAAAAAAATAGTAACGAAGCGCGTCGAAATTTTTACGATGCTCAAAACGCTTAACGGTCGCGCGGTCAAACGTTGACTCGCAAATTGACTAAAAAAATAGAAATTTCTAAATTCCGTTCATAATAAAATACGACAATAACTATTCATGACAAATAAAATTTTAAATGTCGACGTTCGTTCACATGAACTTATAAAATAATAATTATGACGTCGAATTCGCGATCGTCATACGCGTCGTAAAAATCGGGTTGTTACATCTTCGCTTCAAGAAGGACGTGCGGTATCAGAGTAGCGGAACTCTTAAAACATGTACTTGAGCTTTCATAGTGTCTTTACATATGTCGGTCGAGTATGAGCATTTGGCTATGTCGGTCGAACCAGGTATCTCCATTTCCATATTTATATGAATCTCCAATAAAATAATTAGTAATAAAGTTAGGGGATGAATATGGCTTTGTCATTCGCCCATGTAATGCATAATTTCTTTTAAATAAAAACTACGTCAGGTTTTACATTTATAAAACCCTAACTACCTCGACAATTCTTACGCATTAAAGAGTAGTGTACCCTATCGTGTATAGTGTAGTGATTGGTAAGTACGGGTGTTGACCCAAAGAATGGTTTGTGTCTCTAATGGTCTAATCAAAATTATTTTCTACCTAAGAAAGCATTAAAGGAAGCAGTTTAGAATTTTAGTAGAATTGTTGCAGGATGCTTGGGTGGTAAGCCTTACTGTCGAAAAGGAAATTGGCATAGTGGCAGACAAGTAGAAAGGATGAACTTATTTAATTATGATCTCAAGTGCAATGTCTAATTGCAACCTTATATGGGGTCTAAAATCATTAGATCCAATTTTGTATTTGAAACCTAACCGGTGTCTACTGAGTGGAATGAACTCACAAGGAGAATTAACCTATTCTCAAAATACAGTTGATAAGGGTTCCATTTAAATTATGAGATATGCTTTAATCTAACAGGTGGTCTCCTATTAGCTCACATTCCTTAACTAAATATTTAATGATAAGGGCTCGCCTCATGAGTAAAGGTCAAACAACTACAAGCATTGGTCTTCCTGTAATCATTCATACGTGCCAAGGTCTTTGAGATCATATAGATCCTTGACCGCACTAAACCTTATATCAAAACTTAGACAGGAACACAAGGTTCTAAAAGCATACTACATGAATTATATAGAAAGCAATTAAGACGACAGGATCATAAAATAATAATTAAAAAGATAATTACTAATTAAATGACAAGAATAATTAATTAAGCATAACAAATAAAAACAACCTTAACGATTATATTGATGAATCCAATAAGTCAAAATAACAAAATTAAATTGACCACAAAAAGTTGAAGTATAATTACAAGTCGTGCGAAATTAATGCTCTCGATCCCCTACACAGTTGCTGCGTACTATCCCTTTTCTCCTTCTCTCTTTTATCGGCTATAAACCACGAGGAACAAATGGAATCAATATATGATTCATACGAATCATATATTTATACTAAATTGATAGTTTAGGCTTTGTACGACATTGGCCCTTGGAGTTTGGGATGAAAAGTGTAACTTTGTAATATTTTGCACCAAATAAGTCCCTGTGACAGCTCATAGTTTACGGCGTAACGGTATCGACCACGTTACGCCGTAAAATTTCTGATGCAACATTTCTTCAATTAGTATTAAAATATGTTACGGCGTAATTACTTCGACATGTTACGCCGTAACCCTTAGTCAGCATTAATATTTTCTTTAATAAATATTTTTTGGCGTAACTCGTACGGGACATTATGCCATAATGCCTTGGTAGCACCGAATCTCTGTTATTAATAAATGATTACGGCGTAACTCCTGTAGAACGTTACGCCGTAATATATTTGATAATGCGGTTTTTGTTGTATTTTCTTTATTTTGCTATTTTTCCACATCTTTTCTGTTCCAATGCCTTTTATTACCTTAAATCAAAATATTAACAAATTAAGTACCACAATACTATAAAGCAAGGCAATAAACATGGGAATTTGATATGGAAAAGTATTAAATATTTGATGTTATCACCATGTTTGGTTGGATTAACTTTCGAATCCGTGAGGATTAACATGTGATCAGCTAGATTCAAATTAAGAAGAATCTCCTTGACAGGATTTCCAGCTTGCAGTATTGAATCTTTCTAACACATATGTATTAGATTCATCGTACTCATCTTGTTCTTATTACCGAAATGTCTCAAAGAAGACAGCACGATAAGAGTGAATCAATGAGTTACTGTCTCACCGATTGAATAATAATTGATTTGAAAAATCAATCGACGTGTCACTTGCTAAAGTGATTTTGCGACACATTAAGAGTTTTACATTTCAAAATTCATCAACCGTCAATTCATAGTCTAGACCGAATCGATATCCAGTGTTACAAGTTTGATTCATATAGGATCTCACAAGTCACCTACCGCAGAACTTGTTTGATGTTGGCTCTGGATGGATTTCCACCGTCATTGTGAATACTTAAGTATCACTCTGATGTTCTGGCAATATCACAAGGATAATGCGTAGGAATCTTAAGATATTACTTGTTTTCATAGTGTGTGAGAAACAAATATATTGAAATAGTATCCTAGAGAGATTTATGGATGATCTCAATATTGGCTCTAGACGCAATAGTGCACATTTGATTTTAGTAATCGAAGGCTGGAGCTAATTGCCTCATTTTCAATATCAATAATCTCGGAGTGAGAAAGTTAATAGAAATGAGTGTAATCTCTGTGAGTTTTGAAACAATAGTCTTTCCGACCTTGAGTGGCTGGAGAGGGTTGTGCATTACATCACTGGGTCCATGATGACTATATTCAATACCAGACAACAACTTAGTGTTTCTGATAGCATATGTATTGACCTAGTTTCTGCCTAAGTTTAGGGAGAGCTTCTTTCTTTTCACCCTTTATCTTAACTTTTTTTTTCATTCTTCAACCTCTTCAATGCTTATAAAGACTTCATCACTAACACCTTGTTGGGTTTGTTCTAGTGTTAGCCTTGTCTTAGTCTGCATTATCCCCTTTTTCTCACTTTTTCTCCTTTTGAATCATACCTACGGACTTCTATTCTATCTTATGAAATGTCCCTGGGTAGATCCCTCTGGTTCTAGCTGGATCGTGGGAACGAATACCTATACCTAACCACCTTATAACTCTAATTAATTAAATACATGGTCGTTCTTTTGGTATTGTTCTCAACCTTAAAACCATTTGAAAACATTGATCAAGGTACTTTATGATATAAATCAAAACATTTAGTCCCTTGACGGTTTTACTTTTCAAAAATACTCCTCCTTAACTCATGCATCGATAACCAAAATTATTTAACATGGTGAGGAAGGAGTTCACACTTGAGTCTTTTAAGATCACATTTATTTATTCACAAGTTATATATTTTAATCTTTTTTCTTTCCTTATAAAAAATGTCAAATCAATTGATATTTTGGATATCAATTGATTTAAATATAGATGAAAATTATTTGGGGAGAAAAATGTTATGATTATATATATTAAGCCGTATTAGGAACATTTTAATGATCCCCCTTAATTTTTGAGGGTATTATATGGTGTTTGAGTACGTTAATTTGAATTTTTTTGAAGTTACTAAGAAATTCTTGAAAATTCGTACACAAACACTATATATGCCTAATTTTAGTCTTATACTACTCATATACATATGCACAAGTTTTATAATTACGAAGTTTGATCTGAAAGAGTAGGACAAAATATGACAAAGTTATATTGTCCGCTGAAGCAGTCTAAGGTCTTCCCCGTAATATCTACCACCAACGAACTTTTCCAAGCTTCTCATCAACCTTTTTTCCACGATCTCCTTCTTGGCATGACACTTGTATATCCCATATCCAAGTTGTTGGCCATGTCTTTGAGGTTATCACGAACTGATATACCGTCACTGAACTTGTAGAGCTCGTAAGAACACATCAGTCTGTTTCTCCCTAACTTTTCCAAATAGATGAAGCATTGAGGGTTAGAGTATGCAGAATATGGTTTTAGATCAGTGATTCCAGCCTTGTGCGTCATTGGTCTTGAGATGTTGAGCTTCTTCTGGTAGCTTTCGACACCAAGTTGAAGATCTTCCACTCTCTTCTGGATTTACAATACGTCTTGTGAACATACATAATGCTGCAGCCAAGTGCACAATGACATCACCTTTGAGGTTGAAGAGTCTGTTCTGAACAGCAAGGATCAATATGTCTTTGATGTCATAAAGATAAAGTCATGGAAAGTCACCTTCCATGAACTTGTACAATTGCTAATCAGATCTTCTAAATTCAATCTCCTCAAGATGACCATAACCATACCATTCATTAACTTTAACATTTGTCACCGCCATAATTATTTTGGTGGAGTACACATCATGTTTAGACACCCTCTTGGAAGCATATCCATAGAATCTTTGTCTTTTTAGTCCCCAGTGTGAAGTGTTTAAAAGAGCATGTTTGTCATAAGCTACTTTTACGGGACTCTACAAGTTGGGTACCATATCTTCAATTCTAGGTAAGTCATACTTAGTAGCTTTTGTCTTGGTTAAAGAAGTCGTATATGTTCTTGATGTGTCATTGTGTGGTGTTTATTTATGAAAGTTTAAGTTTTAAATTTTTATTTTGCCGACTAACTAAAAAAATACTTTAACGGGTAGTGTACCCGATCGGTGGTAGTTTCGTGGTAAGTAAGGTGTCGAACACTTACAGCGAGGTGAAAATCTATCAATTTATTAATATTTTGGTTAACTATTCTAGGTTAATTCTAATCTAAGTCAAACCTATGCTAAACCTATGTTAGTCCTAATCCTAATTTTAATAGGTAAAAGGGGGGATTTTTAGTCTGAGAGACTGGCATGGGTTTGGTGGTGACTAAAATCAATTCAAAACACTTAAACACTCGCAAGAAAATTAACAGAAGATAAAAGAGCAGTCGAGCCTTATAATAGAAAACTGTATTAGCCATTATTAATCCGATTAGAAAGTTGGTTTGTTTATTCAGTGCAATGATTACTTATCTCGAAGTGGCATATCGTTCTTAAGACTTAGGCGGTACTTCTTCCTAAGACCTAGAGACGAAGAATTCTTTCACAATTAAATGCATCCGCATAAAGCATCCTTATTTGGTGATTTTAATTTATCTTAGGGATTAAAGCAATGGTGATCTTGTTAAACCCTATCTCATAGAGACTTTACCTACTTACTGCTTAATGGTGATTTATACACTAGTAGTCTATAGGCTAAATCTTTTCCAATTGATCAAAACATACTCGTTGATCCCAAGGTCACCTAATGGTCCAACTAAGCTCGAAATCTAAAGGCAAGATAGGTCCTTATACGTGATCCTATTGGTCTAGATGTATAAGCCACTATATGGAGAGCTATCCTGGCAACTATATTACTTGGTCCGTATCACTAGATCCAGTTGAATGATAGGTCGCATACAAAAGCACATAAACGAGTATAAATTGATAAACATAAACAAGCATACAACGATAAATTAAGCGATCGAGATATAAACAAAACCAAACATTCAGATCTTCATAACAATGGCTAATACACGAAGGTATTAGCCTTCAAACATCATAATTAATACAAGAGTAATGGTTTGGCCAAGGTAAACTAAACGAGTTAACGAACGATACCAAAAACTAAACGATTACAAAAGTATAATAAATTACACGTTGTCTCCTATGGATTGGATCGCGTTCCAAGACCTCTTCTACTCTTTTTCTCCTCTGAAAATTGACTTTTGAGGTTTAGGTATCGAGAATATGATTTAGCACACTTAAAACTCATTTTTTAGTTTTCAATTTATAGGGTCTGGAGTTGGTTCGATACGGCATATCTAATGTTTTGGATACTGCGTATTGGGGGTTTCTTGGAGTAAGGATCACGTTTGATATCTTCGAGAATATTCATATACTATATCTCTAATACGGCGTATTGGTTTTCTCTGGATACGGCGTATTGATCTTGTTTCCTTCATGGTCTTTAGTGAAGTGCAGTCACAGATACACCGTATCTTCTTGATGGATACGGCGTATTGGGTGTTAGAACAGTAATCTTCAAAATATCTTCTTTTAAGCTCTAGAACGCGCGCCTTTTTGCTAATCTTTACCAAGTACTCCAAAATTACTGCAATTCTCAAATATGAACAATTAAGTAACAATTATTTGCAATAATCATACAATATGGGTTAATTACATAGGATAAATGATGCTATAATAGTGACATTATTTGATGTCATCAAATATCCCTCCACTTGAATCCTACTTGTCCTCAAGTAGCCTTTAAAAGTTTATAAAAATGTATCCCTAAGGGTATTTTCCGTTAAACGTTTATTTGATCTATTACAAGTACACAATCAAACACCTCACAAAATAGGAAGATGAAAACACTCAAATCACTCAACTAATCTATGTGGTAACATGTAACTAATTCACTTAATTGGTCGGTCATGGCGAGTATTCTATCATAAGCTTGGCAAGGATACACATCTCCACCACTAGATCTAAGGAGTAACAAGTTTATAGAGGTAGAATGGGTTTTTATGATAAGACTTAAGGTTGATCATTCTTCAATCTTTCATCAGAAGTACCACTCCAACAAGGCAACTGAAGCACACATACATAGTCGTAACGACAGAAAAGACATGTGTGTTCGATCACATCCTAATTCAAATTTAACCAACAGTTAGGATGAATAATGATATAGGGTAGGGATCTTCTAACTTTCACCAATAGTAATAAACCAACAAGGCAGCTGAGACATGTATACATGGCCGTAACGACAAAATAGACATACATGCTCGTACATATCCTCATTCGCGTAAAACTCATGGTTAATGATTAGGAAAGGAAAATAAATTGTTATTAAATAAAAATTACGAAACAAATTGATTAAGACTAAAATACAAGTTGCTAGACACTTTTTCCCGACCGTTACCATGAAAAAGACACGACTATTTACAAACGTCTTGATCATAGATCAAAAACAACAACCTAACTTGGCATTCCCATAACGATCAACTTCCCATTCATCCTATACTTTACATACTCTACAAGGTAAGTGGTGATATCTACAACTTTATACAAAACTTTACATCGTTGATTTTTGATGCGTATCAACGAATAATCGATCCTTTAAATAATTGCTTTGGTTCTTGCTTTGCGAACGATTATCTCCAAACATTCCTCTCTTTTTTGTTGCGATTTTTCTGCTTTTTTTGATTATTATTTTTCATCTAAACTATACTTCAAATCTCGGTGTAGTTTCACCATCTTCAAGATCATAATAATTCTGGATAATTCCTTCGATGATTCTTCATTCTCCAGACTCACCATTAATTGTGATGGTAGTAAAATCACATAAGTTTTGACTACTTTTTACATTCTCGTTTGTGATGTGTAAATTTCTTCCAACCGTATCGAAGATAGAAAATTGACACAAGACCTTGGGAAATACAATACTTTACACTTTAAGCAACTAGAAACTGTAAATAGACTTGATCTAACAGGGTAGACTAAGGTGTAAGGGTGTAATGAAATAAACAAGTTGGTGTAATTCCTAAAGGATTGGCTCTACGGGTTTTTCTAAGGGTATCTTACTCTTAAAGTGAGAGTAAACAAATGGTTTACACGGGGGTTAACTAACCAGTGTAGTTAGTTAATAAACAACATATAAAGGCGTTTTGGGTGTAATCCTAAAATTTTAGCAATTTAAACAAGTTACTCCATCTAAATCCATAATACTCATCACTCTGATCTTGAATAGATATACCAAGTCAAGTTTTAAAGTCTACTACATCACCAGCAGACTCATATTTTTATGGAATTTAGGTAAACATTTGGAAACGGATAAGGTTAAATTCTCACAATATCTAATAAGGGTTGTTGTGCGCGGTTATGTAACAGGTAAATAATTTAAGCATTTTATGTGAAAAATTAGGACAATTAAACATTCTAATTCTCATCCCCCCACTTGAATTATACAACGACCTCATTATATAGATAAAATAATTAAAAATGCGATTAAATAGAATTAGAATGAGAAACTCCCCTGATAGTTGCTAGGTAGATTCTCCATGTTGAGCTTTTGAGCAAGATTATGTGTTGAATAGTCGTCTTGAGGTTTCAAGACTCCAACACTTACAGACTTGTAGATACTTTAACCAACTTTGTCGATCTCTTTTTCTAAGGTCATGTGCAAAATAATAAGAAAAACATGCATTCCTATCTTGGTACCTAAAAATAAATAAATAAAACAAACTAAACAGTACAGGAAACCAATACGTCATATCTATAAACTGGAATACACCGTATAGAAACCTGAAAAAAGTTTAATACGGGTCAGTCTGCCAAATACGCCATATTATGTACATGAATACGCCGTATTGTTAGAACTGACAATAATATTTTAAAACTTAATAAAAAGTAAAGACTGATAATGTCCAGACAATCAATACGCCGTATGATATGGAGCGAAAATGCCGTATTGATGTCTGGGAAGACAAACTTGATCAGAAGTAAATAACAATCCATGTTGTCTCCTGGGAAGCACTTTTCTTTACAGAGAAGTCTTTAAGTTAGAATTTTTCCAGCTTCCTTGTTTGGTGCGTGTAACCATCCATCCTTCGTACATCATTCGAAAGATTTCTTGGTAAGCTCGGCACGCCTCTTCTCTTGTGATTGTAAGATCATTATATTCGTCTTCTTTTACAGCAACATACTCTTTATCATCTTTGAACGAATATTTGATCATCTTGTATCTCTTTATTTGGCAAACCGGCACCTCATGTGTTTCATTACCACATAACTCATGTCCTTCATCATGAGTTTCATTCCCATATTCTCTTTCATCTTAATCGTGGTAGTTAATCTCATGGCTTTCCCATTTTCTCCAACCATCATTGCAAATTCATCATCACTGATTAAGCCTTCCATGATAGCTTTATTTCTTAAGGCTTCATCTTTCAGTTCGCTATCTATCAAAGTATCATACCATTCTAAATCTCGATAATGGAGCGAGTTTCTTACAATGTAAGCTCCTGGTAAGTTTCCTGTATTACAGTATCCGTCTTCTCTCCAGCTACAAGCAGGTCACTCCGAACATCCATATTTATAATTAAAGGGCTTACAACGATGCACAACTTGAGTGGGTTCAGTCTAAACTCCATTGTTAGTCTATGGTTTTTCATCAACCTATGGCACGTATTTATTCCATACATAAATCCAATCATCCTTAAAATCTTCGTAAGTCTTAAATCCTTCAATGTCCTTAGTAAGTAAGTCTGGATTGATTTGTAAAAGATAGTTAAATTCTTTAAATGCCTTGCACAAAGGCGTCTCAAAATTAAATATATTAGTGTCGATCCTAAAGACTTCAGCAACTTCATCATCATTATCAGAATCGAAGATTCTTCATCTGTGAGCTCAACTTCTTTGTCTCCTCTAATCCAGTAAATCCATAATGCTTTCTTTGTATAATGATCCATCGTCTTGTAGTTAAAATTTTTTGAAGCTAACCACTAATTAAATTCTACATTAGATGGATCATACCCCATATCATCAGCTTCATGTGACATTTGTTGTTCCGAATCATCATACTCGTTTAAGTCACATGGGATGTTAGCAATTTCAACCTCACGTGTGAATAAATCATCATCCATTCCGCCCATCTGGTTGAATTCCTCATTGAAAATTTCAAGTGATGTATCGCAAGCGAGCGAAACATCTTTGATCTTTATAGCCTTAAGTTTCTCGAACTCTCCATTGATTACCTTTGTCATTATTACTGAAAAATAACCAGAAAATTATCAGTAGAACTAGCGGGAGAAAGGTTTGAAAAAATTTATGCTTCAGATTCGAGAATGAAAAATAACTTTACTGTTACTATTTTAGATGATTGATACGCCGTATTCAATTGATTTAAATACGTCATATTAATCTTTTGAATTAATACGTTGTATTGGACAGAAAGTTGGATACGCCGTATCCAATGGAAGTGGATACGCCGTATCAGATTATCGACCACAACAGTGTATTGAGAAAACAATTAAATATGCACAAACAACTAATCTAACAAATATACAAGCAATTATACACAAATATACAGAATATACAAGATTTACAGATTATACACTAATCTAATTTACACTACTCCTAAGGGTTAGATCTAATCTAATGTTAAAAATCAAAATATTAGATATAAATTAAGATTTAATTTCACTCCTCGACAACGGCGCCAAAAACTAGATGTGTCGTTATGTGGTGTTTATTTATGAAAGTTCAAGTTTTAAATTTATATTTTCCGACTAACCAAAAACAACACTTTAACGGGCAGTGTACCCGATCGGTGGTAGTTTCGTGGTAAGTAGGGTGTCGAACACTTAGAGCGAGGTGAAAATCTATCAATTTATTAATATTTTGGTTAACTATTCTAGGTTAATTCTAATCTAAGTCAAACCTATGCTAAACCTATGTTAGTCCTAATCCTAATTCTAACAGGTAAAAGGGGGTTTTTTCAGTCTGAGAGACTAGCACGGATTTGGTGGTGACTAAAATCAATTCAAAACACTTAAACACTCGCAAGCAAATTAACAGAAGATAAAAGAGTGGTCAAGCCTTATAATAGAAAACTGTATTAGCCATTATTAATCCGATTAGAAAGTTGGTTTATTTATTCAGTGCAATGATTACTTATCTCGAAGTGGCATATCATTCTTAAGACTTAGGCGGTACTTCTTCCTAAGACCTAGACACGAAGAATTCTGTCACAATTAAATGCACCCACATAAAGCATCCTTATTTGCTAATTATAATCTATCTTAGGATTAAAGCAATGGTGATCTTGTTAAACCCTAGCTCATAGAGACTTTACCCACTTACTACTTAATGGTGATTTATACACTAGTAGTCCACAGGCCAAATCTTTACCAATTGATCCAAAACATACTCGCTGGTCCCAAGGCCACCTAATGGTCCAACTAAGCTCGAAATCTAAAGGCAAGATAGGTCTTTATACGTGATCCTATTGGTCTAGATGTCTAAGCCACTATATGGAGAGCTATCCCAACATCTAGATTACTTAGTCTGTATCACTAGATCTAGTTAAATGATAGGTCACATACAAAAGCACATAAATAAGTATAAATTGATAAACATAAACAAGCATACAACGATAAATTAAGCGATTGAGATATAAACATAACTAAACATTCAGATCTTCATAACAATGACTAATACCCAAAGGTATTAGCCTTCAAACATCATAATTTATACAAGAGTAATGGTTTTACCAAGGTAAACTAAACGAGTTAACGAACGATACCAAAAACTAAATGATTATAAAAGTATAAGAAATTACACATTGTCTCCTATGGATTGGATCATGTTGCAAGACCTCTTCTGCTCTTTTTCTCCTCTGAAAATCAACTTTTGATGTTTAGGTATCGAGAATATGATTTAGCATACTTAAAACTCATTTTTGAGTTTTCTATTTATAGGGTCTAGAGTCGGTTCAATACGACGTATCCAATGTCTTGGATACGGCATATTAGGGGTTTCTTGGAGTAGGGACCACGTTTGATATCTTCAAGAATATTCACATACTATATCTTTAATACGGCGTATTGGTCCTCTCTCGATACGGCGTATTAATCTTATTTCCTTCGTGGTCTTTAGTGAAGTACAGGCACAGATAAGCAGTATCTTCTTGATGGATACGGCGTATTAGGTGTCAGAACAGTAATCTTTAAAATATCTTCATTTAAGCTCTAGAATGCGCGCCTTTTTGCTAATCTTCACCAAGTACTCCATAATTACTGCAATTCTTAAATATGAATGATTAAGTAACAATTCTTTGCAATAATCATACAATATGGGTTAATTACATGGGATAAATGATGCTATAAAAGTGACGATATTTGATGTCATCAGTTCTACCGATGCTTCCTCCTTGCAAGTATGCCAAGTCATTGTTGAAGAAGCAATCAACCAGGACAATCTGATGATTTCTTGATTAGATCAGAGGTAGTGGCTTACTTAAGTCGAATGCTATAACAACCCAAGAATTTTCATCAAATGTAAAACCTATTATCACAATTATACAAGGAAATTTTTTGCTTTATTACATTACTTATATATCTTAGTATGTCATAACTAAAGTAGACAAGCTCACGCAACCTATCTATGACAATCTTGTCTTCATATATGTCAAGCATACATCATAACATGTCAAGTCAATATCATAATATTCTTTTTACAAGGTACATTATTCCTATAATGTACTATTTACAACGTTATATCAAAACGGGCTTTTAACCATTATCAGGTATCTCTAAACCTTAATTTTGTGGAAGATTAACATCTAAAGTGAATGCACAAGCTACTAAAGCATTAGTACAAGTAACATGAACATCTCATTTCAAATATAAAATCTCTTCAAGTCAAAGTACAAGTCTCTAAAACCTTAATGTACAAGTCATTAAGCATGATCTCTAAAATACCCGTTTTACCTCTGTTTTCATTCTAATTTCTTAATCTTCACTTGTGTACAAGATACTACACTCAATATACAATGTGTAAACCCTAATTATTCTATTCATAAACTTTCATACACATTTTTACTCTTAAAA
>BQNB010042876.1:0-25098 GCA_026074375.1 Tanacetum coccineum | reverse complement strand
GTTGGTCTCATTTGTAATCTTTGCAAGTTAATCAACCATTCCATTTTTTCTCTCTACTTTCTCTCACTACTTTCTCTCTCTACATTCTTCCAAGTTTCTTCCTACTTTTCTTGTTCATAATATGAAGTGAAGTGATCATTAAGATCTGACATTTGGTATCACTCGCCATGGGTGGGCTTAGTGTTTCGTTGTGGTCAAAAATTTACATCAATATACGTTTCATTATTGAGCTTCGTTTCATTTCTTTTTACTCCTCAACATTATTTGTTTGAATCTGTTTACGAAAAAAAAGTTTTTGTGTTGGGCTGTTAATCTGCTTGTAACAAAGTGATTGTGGGCTTACTCTTGTTTGAAAAAGTGTGTCTTGTGTATCTCATCCAATAAGTGTGCGTTTTGATTTGGAATTGCAAAACAAAAGACACCACGTTTTTTTCCCCTCTTAGAAAAACAAAACGTTAGTTCTTGGTTCCTACATTTTATGAGCTTATCCTTGTCTTCCTTATTTTTCGTTGCTTATTTCTGGTGGAAAACAGTTATTTCGTTTGCTTATTCGAGCTTTTTTTGGTCTTAGAGCTTAAATTTCGAGCTTCTTTGAGCTTATTATTTTTCTTGTTTGTCTTATTTGTGGTCCTCTCTTTGGAGACCAAGATCCAAGTATTAAGGAGCAAAGACGTTGGAGGTTTTGTTGTTTCGGTAGAAGACAAAGACAAGGACGATTGTACATCTTGGAGTCTTGTGTGAACCGAACGAGTTCAAACCTTGAGAACTGATCTAGTCAATCTAGCATGAACCAATCTAGTTATTTCTTCTAGTGCAAACCGAACTAGTCGAAAGCTTTGAGCACCGAACTAGTTTAAATCCTTAAGACCCGAACTAGTCGAAAAGCACTATCAACCGATCTAGTTGACTTTTTGAGGACCCGAATAAGTAAAAACTTTTGAGACCCGATCTAGTTGGTTTTCAAGACGAATCGAACTAGCAAAGCTTTCAAGTAGAACCGATCTAGTGACTTTCAAGAGAACACCGATCTACTCCAAACTTGTTGGAACCGATCTAACAATCAAACAAGCTCAAATTCTACACGTTAAGTCTTTTTTTGGAATTTTCGAGTTTGAGTGACGGTGCAATTCGGGACGTTTAACTTATACCATCGTGAGCATGACATCGTTTCGATCAACGTGGTGTATTTATTTTACACCGACGATAAACGTACAAGTCCATGAGCAAAGAATTAGTTTCGTGTATCATTTTATAACTTTTCAAACGAACATGATATAAAACAGGAGGGAGAACATGTGTTTTTATTAAACTAATTTTGAAATTAACACTTTTGGTCCCTGGATTTAAGACAAATTCACATTCAAACTTTATGTCTTTATTAACACTCATTGTTAAAAGTGTTTTTCCCCGTTAGTCCTTACAAGTTATAAATCAATCGTTAGTCCTCCAAAGTGAATCTTTTGTGCACCGTTTGTCCTTACTTGAGTTTTAATCAACCGTTACTCATCTCAAGTTGAAAGTTTATGCACCGTTCATCGTTTTAGCTCACAAATCGTTAACAAAAGTTTAAGTTCTTCAACAACAACAACAACGATTTCACCAACAACTATTCTATTTTCATGGTTTTTATTGATTTAGTAAAATCCCGCGAAATACTCTTGTATTTTCTCGGTTTAGTCAAGACTTGTAAAATCCCGTAAAATATTTTTCCACAACAACAACAATCACTTTACCTGCTTAAGATCCTACAAATCATTTTCACTTCATAATTTAACAAATCATTCATCATGACAACTCCAATTGTAACTTCCACAACCGACAGTCAAATGCATAATAACATAATGGCAGCTGGTTTAAGGGATTGTCTACCAATGCTTGCAACAGGACGATATGCACAATGGCGATCACGGTTCTTACGATATATTGATGCAAGACCAAATGGTGATGCCTTACGAAAGTGCATTCTTAAAGGTCCATACACTCTAACAATTGTCACAACACCAACTATTCCTGCAATAGAGGATTCTCCAGCAGTTCCTAAACAAACAACAGTCGAGACAGTTATGAATATGACTCCTGAAAACAGAGCTCATTTTGAATCAGAAAAAGAAGCGATTCATTTGATATTGACTGGAATTGGAGATGAAATATACTCAACTGTTGATGCATGTCAGACAGCTCAAGAAATGTGGGAAGCCATCGAAAGGCTACAACAAGGTGAATCACTCAATATTCAAGATGTCAAGACAAACTTATTTTGGGAGTTTGGTCAATTCACCTCTCACGATGGAGAAACAATTGAGTCTTACTACACAAGATTCTACAAGATGATGAATGAAATGATCAGAAACAATTTGACAGTTGCTACGATGCAAGTCAATGTTCAATTTCTTCAACAACTTCAACCAGAATGGTCAAGATTTGTAACAATTGTCAAGCAACAACACAAGTTGGATGAAGTTTCATACCATAAGCTCTTTGACATTCTGAAACAATACCAAAAGGAAGTTAATGAACTCCGTGCTGAAAGAATGGCCAAGAATGCTAACCCATTAGCACTTGTTGCTACTGCTCAAACACTTCAAGACCCTTATTACCAAACATCAAAACCTCACAAATCATATGCACCAAAATCAAAAGCTTCACTTTCCAACCCAACTCCAGCAACTACAAGATACAAAGGCAAAGAGATAGCCAAACCAATCACACCACCATCTGAGTCAGCTTCTGAAGAAGACAGTGATCCTGAACAAGCTCAGAAGGATAAAGACATGCAGAAAAATTTGGCTCTCATTGCAAAGTACTTCAAGAAACTCTACAAACCTACCAACAACAACCTCAGAACTTCCTCAAACACCAGAAACAAGAATGTGGATACTACTCCAAGGTACAAGAATGACAATCAGACTGGACAGTTTGGGAATCAGAGGGCAGTGAATGTTGTTGGGGCTAGGGAAACTGTAGGTGGTCCAGTAGTGCAACAGTCTGGGATACAGTGTTTTAACTGCAAGGAATTTGGTCATTATGCTAAGGAATGCAGAAAGCCAAAACGGGTTAAAGACTCCACGTATCACAAGGAAAAGATGTTGCTGTGTAAACAAGCTGAGAAAGGTGTTCAACTTCAAGCAGAGCAATCTGACTGGCTAGCAGACACGGATGAAGAAATTGATGAACAAGAGTTGGAAGCACATTACAGTTACATGGCAAAGATTCAGGAGGTTCCTAATGCAGACTCAGGCACAGACGCTGAGCCATTGGAACAGGTACAATACGATACTGACGATAATGTGTTTGCCAATGACATACAACATTTTGAGCAATCTGAATCCATTAGTAACACATGTGTAGTGGAAACGGGTGATAGTAATGTCATTCCTGACTCACCGGATATGTGTGATAATGATATTCAGGATGACCAAAATGATGTAGAATGTGATGATGAGCGTGTTGCACTTGCTAATTTAAAACTTGATGTCGATGAAAATAAAAAGATTCAAAAGCAATTAAAGAAAGCAAATGCAACATTGACTCAAGAATTAACTGAGTGCAAATCTATTCTTGCGGAAACTAGTAGAACTCTAGGGGAATCTAATAGTATTCGGGATAGTTGCTTAGTTGCACTTCAAAATAAACAGACTGAGTTTGAGAGGTACAAGGCCTTTAATGATCGTACAGTTGACTATGACAAACTTGAACGTAAGTTAAATGAAACTCTAGGACTATTAGCTCAAAAAGAAATTGACATAAAAGAAGGTTTAAAAGTTAAAGCCTATAAATTCTGATTGCCAAAGAGAAAACATGATGATTAGATCAAACAGATTTTTTAAACCCAGTCCACATATGAAGTCTTGTCAAGGAGAAACAAGGTAATAACAGATTTGAAGCTTAAGGAAGAAAAAGATATTGACAAAATGATTTCAATGGAAAACCAGTTAAAGTTTTTGAATGAAATTGTTTACAAACGGAGTCAATCAATCCAAACCATTCATATGTTAGCACCCAAATGCCCTACATTTAATGGAAGACCTACCTTTGCCAATCCAAGGTACCTCAAAAAGGCTCAAAATGAGATACCATGTTTGTATGCGATCCCACATGACCAATCTGATCCTGCAAACAGACTCGTCCCCGATCGGGAAGAGACTCTGACTCTTGATAACGAGAGTCGATCAAAATTGAATAAAGACTTAGTGAAACCTTTTGACTACACAAAGTTAAATAGTCTTTATGAAATTTTTAAACCCCCGACTCAACATTATGAAATTCAGTTCGCACAGGCAAATGAAATAAGAAAGAAAATGTAGAGAAAATCATTTGTGAAAACAAAACCAAATATTTTCAAAAACATAGATTTCTTACCAGTGTCAAAATCAATAAGAAAAAGTAGACAAGCATATAATGTCATGACGAATAACATTAATCATCTGAAAGAAATTATTGATCAAGTGTGGGTAAAACATTCAAACGACCGTCTTCATCTTCGTAACCCAACTGCTCAAGATATGGAAATACTAGTTAAGACATGTTTGATGCCCCTTGCCCTTAAGACTCAGAATGATAGTTTCGCATTTGTACATGAACTTAAGCAAGAAATGCATGCAGATTTAAAGTACGTTGAATCTCTTGAAGATGAAATTGATGAACTTGAATCTGATAAGGCAGAATTTTCCAACATGTATGATCTGCTTTTGCAAGAATGTGTGTCTAAAGATGTTATGTGTTCTTATTTGCAATCTTCATCTGATTTAGATGAGATCACTGAATTACAATGCTTATATCTTCATAAAGTCAGGGAATGTGACTGTCTACAAAAGCTTTCTGAACAAACTGAATTTGTAAGTAAAGAGATTTACACTGAGCTTTTACGAAGTTTTGCTAAATTAGAAAAACACTCAATTTCTCTTGAAATCGCTTTACAACAATGTCAAGAACAACTGAAAAATGACACAGTTTGCAAAGAAAAGGCGTCAAATGTATTTCGAAAAGAACGTGAACAATATTTTGAAATACAAGATTTGAAAGCTCAACTGCAAGACAAGAACATTGCAATAAGTGAGTTAAAGAAACTCACTAAAAAATGCAAAAGAAAATCTGTAGACACTAAGTTTGATAAACCATCTGTTGTTCGACAACCAAATGCTCAAAGGATTCCAAAACCATCAGTTTTATGAAAACCGACTCCTTTTTCAGACTCTATTGAGAGAAAATATTTTGCAAAGAAAAAGTCAGTTTTAAAAACTAATGAGTCAGATGGTTTATTAAAACCAGTCACTCCGCAGAATTTTCCTTAAAGAGCAACGCAAGCTGTAAGAAACACAAATGTGATTACCCCAGGCATGTATCAAATTGCAAGTAGTACCACACAAACTAGAGCACCACAGTTGACTCAGACTTCTAGGAATACTAATCCTCGCGTATCTACATCTACAGGAGTAGCTCACAAAACTAATGTTAGCAGACCACAGCCTAGGAGCAATCAAATGAAAGATAAGGTCATGCCAAACACTAGTCATGTGAAGTTTAAAAAGACTGAAGTAGATGAACACCCTAGGATTTCTAGTATTTCTAATCAAACAAAGTCCGTAACTGCGTGTAATGACAATATAAATTCTAGAACTTCGAATGTTAATGCTGTTTGTGCTACTTGTGGAAATGTGTGTTCAATTCGAATCATGATGCTTGTGTTTCTAAGTTTGTGAATGACGTGAATGCTAGAACTAAGAAGCCTACAGTAGTGCCTATTAGTACTAGGAAACCCAAAAGTCAAGCGAACAAATCTGTTGCAACATACCATAAGAAAACAGTTGCATCAGATTCTACTACCATAAATTATAAGAGTTACTATAGGATGCTATATAAGAAAACTAGTAAGGCATGGAAATGGTGGATAGTACAACAATGCCCATCAGCGTATACATGGGTTCCTAAGAGAAAAAAGAAATGGGTACCTAAAGTTAGGAATGAAAGTGTGACTAAAAAAGTTAGTTTTGCCATAGATAATGTATCTAGGATAACTAATGTCTTAAAACTCACAAAAACTTTAGGATCCAATTTGTTATGTATTCCATCGTCCTCTAATTCTCTTGCAGATTGTATAACTCATCATATTCATTGTTGACTCGGGATGCACAAAGCACATGATGGGTAATCTATCACTGATGTGCAATTTTGTTGAAAAATATTTGGGTACTGTTCATTTTGGCGATGATCAATTTGCTCTAATTCTTGGTTATGGAGATTTGGTTCAAGGAAATATCACGATCACCAGGGTTTACTACGTTGAAGGTCTCAATCATAATCTTTTCTCGGTTGGTCAATTCTGTGATGCGGATTTGGAGGTTGCATTTTGGAAATCTATGTGTTTCGTTAGAGATCTTCAGGGAAATGACTTACTAACCGGTAATCGTGGAACTGATCTCTATACAATTTCTCTTCAAGAAACAACTTCATCAACTCCAATCTGTCTTATGGCTAAAGCCTCACCAACTCAAGCATGGTTATGGCATCGAAGACTTTCTCATCTCAACTTCGACTACATCAACTTGCTTTCAAAGAAAGATGTTGTGATTAGTTTACCAAAACTGAAGTACGTTAAGGATCAACTATGTTCCTCTTATGAAGTGAGTAAAGCAAAACGAAGTTCATTTAAGTCAAAGATTGTTCCAAGTTTAAAAGGATGGTTAAATTTGCTTCGTATGGACTTATGTGGTCCAATGCGGGTTGCTAGCATAAATAGGAAGAAATATATTCTGGTAATTATCGATGACTACTCTAGATATACTTGGACACTCTTTCTACGTTCCAAGGATGAAACACTAGAAGTTTTAAAAGACTTTCTCATGATGATACAAAGAAATCTTCAAGCCCCTGTAATTTCTGTTTGCACTGACAGAGGCACTGAGTTCTTAAACAAGATACTTAATGCATTCTTTAAAGAAAAAGGAATTGAGCATCAAACTTCTACACCTCGAACACCTGAATAGAACGGCATTATCAAAAGACGAAACCGAACTCTCGTTGAGGCTCCTCGTACGATGCTGTCAGCTTTTAAACTTCCTTTATTCTTTTGGGCTGAAGCAATTGCAACCGCATGCTATACTCAAAACAGATCAATCATCATCCCAACTCATGAGAAAATGGCATATCACATCATTAATGACAGAAAACCCTCAATCAAACACCTCCACATCTTTGGTTGCACTTGTTACCTAACCAAAGATGGTAAGAACTTGGATAAGATGAAAGAAAAAGGGGATCCATGCATTTTGGTGGGATACTCCACTCAGTCAAAGGGATATCGTATCTACAACAAGAGAACGAGGTTGATAGTTAAATCCATCCATCTCAGATTTGATGAGATCAAAGAGATGTCTGAGACGTCTGTTGCTTAGGACACTTCAGGCCTCGTTCCCTAACGACAAAAGGCGTCAGACTATGACAACCCTGACCCCGCACCAGAACTACAAAATGTTTCTCCTTTAGCAGATACAATAGTTCCATCACAACAGGAGTTGATCTTCTTTTCGGTCCTTTGTACGATGAATTTTTCAATGATGGTACTTCTCGTGTCAACAAGTCTTCTTCTCCCATAGATAATTCTCCTCCACAAGACACATACCCTTCAACGAATATTCACCCTACATCAGAACCATTAACTCCTACAAATGTTCATGCTGAGGAAAACAACGATAATCAAGCAGAATTTACCAATCCGTTCTGTATACCGGTACAAGAA
Organism: Tanacetum coccineum; assembly: GCA_026074375.1. NCBI lineage: Eukaryota > Viridiplantae > Streptophyta > Magnoliopsida > Asterales > Asteraceae > Tanacetum > Tanacetum coccineum. Next base: position 17,363 of record BQNB010042876.1, on the reverse strand, counting down.
AATGCTGAGTCTTCCTCACGCAATATTGGTACTTCAAATATACATACCTTCAATCAACCTCAAGATTCCAAATACCGATGGATAAAAGATTACCCGTTAACTCAAGTTCGTGGCAATCCATCAAAGCCAGTGCAAACAAGACGACAACTGGCAACCGTTCCTGAAATGTGTATGTTCACACTTACCGTGAGCACTGCTAAACAAAAAACCATTAAGGAGGTAATGGCTGATTCTGCATGGATAGAAGCAATGCAGGAAGAACTTCATCAGTTTGACAGACTATAAGTCTAGGAACTCATTGACAAACCTTTTGGCAAGAACGTAATCAAGCTAAAGTGGTTATGGAAAAACAAAAAGGATGAAGACCAAACTGTAATTCACAATAAAGCATGACTTGTAGCGAAGGTTATGCTCGGGAAGAGGGTATTGATTTCGAAGAGTCATTTGCTCCAGTTGCTCGCTTAGAGGCTGTCAGGATTTTTGTCGCATATGCTACACACAAGTCTTTTCCAATTTATCAGATGGACGTGAAAACGGCATTTCTAAATGGTCCATTGAAGGAGGAGGTTTATGTTGCACAACCAGACGGATTCGTTGATCCTGATCATCTAGACAAAGTTTACCGTCTAAGGAAAGCTCTATATGGATTAAAACAAGCTCTAAGAGCCTGGTATGATGAACTCTCAAAATTCCTAATTTCCAAAGGTTTTACTAAAGGTATCATTGACCCGACATTATTCACGATAAAATACGATGAGGACATTCTACTTGTGCTAATTTACGTTGATGACATTATTTTTGGTTCCACAAACCCTAAATTTTCAAAACGTTTTGAAAAATTAATGCACGGTAGATTTGAGATGTCCTTAATAGGGGAAATGAAATTCTTTTTAGGAATTCAGATCCGCCAATCCCCATGCGGTATTTTTATCAATCAGGCCAAATATACTTTAGAGATTCTGAAAAAATATGGTATGGAAAAGGGACAAAGCATTGGTACACCAATGGCTATGAAACCTAAATTAGATGCAGACTTGAGTGGTGAACCCATAGACCAAACTGACTACCATAGCAAAATCGGGTCACTCATGTATCTGACATCTAGTAGACCAGACATAGTGCAAGCTGTATGTTATTGTGTAAGATATCAAGCAAGACCGACTGAAAAACACCTCAAAGAGGTTAAAAGGATCTTTCGATACTTAAGAGGTACCATTAACATGGGACTCTGGTATTCGAAGGGTTCTGTTCTGACAAAAGAATCTTCTTGATACTTCCTCAAACATCAACATGTACATATTTTTTGAAAAAAAGAAAAATACAAAAATATAAAATTTCAAAAAGAAAATAAAAAATCAAAAAATCAGAAAATGTTTCAAAAAATTATTCTTCTCGACATGTCTCTTGGAATTGATAACATTTACATACCTAGAAATGTTGATTAATATCGACACGGGCGTGTAAATGAAGTTCGAACAGGAGTTTCAAATGTTTTCAAAACATGTCATTTCTAATTTTTCTTTATGACTTGTAATCACTCTCAGATTGCAACTCGGTCCCAAACGACAAAGGAAAGTGTACGCATAAGTGCACTTATCCTTAGCGTTAGAAGATAAGTCTTCTAACATTTGGTTTTTCAAAAAGTTGAACACAATTTTTCAAGAATTTCTCAATGACGATTCAAAATCTTTCAATTGTGTGTTCAACACTCCTTCCCTTATATTGTTTTCAAAGACAAGTATTCTACATTTGGTGTCATTTTTTTAAATGAGTCAATGTTTGAGGGGGAGCTTTTCTGAAAAACAATGTTTTAATGATTGTTGGATACATCATAACATGACAATTCTTATGTATTCAACACATTATAAAAGGTCTTAATAACATCTACGGAATAATAATGACTATTAAATAGATTGATTGTTATAAGATAATTAGGTGGTTGAGCATAATTTTTCAAGAATTCTTCAATGACATTAATAATCTTTCAAAATTGTGTGCTCAATAATGCTAACCCTCAATTTTATACTCATTTTACAACTTGGTATCATTGTTTTTGGTGTCGAACATATGTAAAATCAAGGGGAGCAAGTTAATGTCCCATGTAATTCATGCTAAGTAAATGTTTTCCCCATGGTATTTCAAGACAAATTTTAATCACAAAGTATTTTAAAAACTAAATGACTTAGTATTTAAAATAAGGGGATAAATGTATTTAAAATGTGATCTTAAAAATAATAAGTGATCTTATCGACTCAAAGTGATAACCCAATGTCACTTTCACTTCACCATTTGAACAAGAAATAAAGATAAGAAGATGATAAGAAGAATTTTAGAGAGAAGTTAGAGAGAGAAATAAAGAGAGAAGATGAGAATGGTTGATTAACTTGCAAAGATTACAAATGAGACCAACACCCTCTCCATCCTTGGAGAGGGGTATTTATAGTTAAAACCAAGAGGCTTTCATGCCTTGGTGTTTCTACGCGCCGGGCTTGGGATTACTTGGGCTTTCACCCGATACACGTGACCGATTAGATTACACAAAGAGCCCGTTTACCTGTCTAGCCTATTACAACGTATAATTAATTAATGATTGAGACCTAATATAATTAATGAACGAACTTCCTTGTTCGACTCAATATTTTGAGGCTAACAAAATATTATAATATATAATATATACGATCTCTTTATATTTTGGTGATGACAAACATGTGACTTGTAATACGTAACGTAAAGTGCGCAAGTTATTCGTTATCACAAATCATCAATGAATACATGCATCTACATCTCTCGACGTCTCAAGTCTACATCAACACCAACATCTATGTACAAACAATATTAAACTTGTAGGATGATCAAAGAAATATGTTTTTGTCTTAAACTTTATAAATATAACAAAACTATTTCTCAAAAATTATTCAGACAAACTATTTTTTATTATAAAGAAATGTTTTATTTGGTAATTATTTTGAATTTCAAAATCTGGTCATTTCCCCCTAAAACAAGTCATACGTTCACCGGATTTTACCTTCACCACAAAAAGACAAAAACAAGAGCGTTTGTCGGGGCAGTCCGATAAATATGGCGGTCCCCCCGGCGGCCCCCTAATATATCTGGGGGCCGCCGCTGTCAGATGGGCGGTTTTCAGCTCCTATAAATAGTGGGTCACTTCTAACTATTTTTATAAGCTTTTGCACAGATTTTTTTAGTTCTTTCTCTCTCTAGATCTCACTAAATCTCTCTAAACTCTTTGATCATTTAAGTGCAAGAGAAGAACTTCGATCATCTTCAAGATCCAAAGTTATATGGTCTAGTTAGTTCATTTGTAACATTTGTTACATACAGATCGAGTCCATGTCTTCCAATCTTTAGTAGTGTGTAGATCCGAATGTTGTATGTATTCAGATGGGTTGATTGTGGTTTGGTTAGAATTTTAGGCCTTAAAATACATTGGTGATGTGATAGATTGGTTCTAGCTAAGATTAGGACTCGACACTTAGCTTAGTGTCATAAAACATTATAAGTGACGCGGTTTATGTGTTTAGGCTATAAAACGGAAGGTTTGTTATGTTGGCCATAAACCATAACGGGTTTGGTTGTACCCGAAAAAGAACTCGACATCTAGCTTAGTGTCGAAAAACATGAAAGGAAGGTTATAAGGTTTTCTCCGCCGAAAGGGAGCTTGTTGATTGGTGAAGTAACTCTCAAGTGGGATACTCGGGAAGTGGAGTAGGGCAAAGAGGAGCTTCATGACCGAACCACTATAAATCACTGTGTCTGGTTTGAGTTTCCTTTTACATTTGTATTTACTTATGTTTTTATATTTATTGCTTTACTTTTACACTTGCATTGTGTGAATCGTTGTGTATGTTGTGTTAGACATGGTTGTGTAGCTCTTTGTATTTAACATTGTGAGTGTGGATATATTGGTAGAATATGTGCTAGTTATTGTAAATCCATTATCGACACTTCTCATATTATGTCAAACTTGATTGGTGATTTGATACAAAAGATCTAGTCCAAAAACCTCTTCTAGAGGTGGTCCCATAAATCAGGCGGCCCCCTGATATACTTGGCAGCCCCCATATATATATGGGACCGCCGGTAAAAGTGTGATGTAATCTTCGATCTTAAAGTTTTTAAACGAAAACGTATTCACCCCCCCCCCCCCCCTCTATGGTTTCCATAATTGGTATCAGAGCTAGGTCGCTCTAGTTTTCAAAACTAATGGTTTCTAAAATAAAGTATGATCCATGTATCAAATTACCAATGAAGGGGGATTAAATATGAAAAGTGTTTTGTTTCTTGATTCGTACAAGTTTTGTTATTAAATATACTTCGTATACTAGTTTGAAGGAAAATTTTTAAAAGAACTTGGAAGTGTCAACTTATGTTTCTTAAGTCGTAAGAGTAGAAATGATGTCTAAAACACGAAATTTATGTGCTGGAACAACTTCTTAAAGTCTTATGTTCTACAGTTAAGTCACCAAATGATTTTGAAAAAAAACGTGTTTTTTGGTCACTGTTGGTGGTCCCCTAAATGTTAGGGCGGCCCCCAAATATATCTGGGGGCCGTCACCTTTATGGGGGCCGTCTGTATGTTTCGTCAGAATTTGGCAAACTACAAAAAATCATATAAAATCAACCGTAAGTCCGTTGAAGTCGTGCCACCCGCCATTTTGAAGATAATTGAGTCTACTTTCTTTTAAAGGCACTTCCAAGACTCATTCTTAACTTAAATAAGTCAAAAATTCAAAATACTACATAGTGGTCAAAAACTTTGAGTTTTGTTTTTACGTAAAACTTGTATTTTACATTTTTCTTTGAGCCGGGATTTTTTAGTTGATGTATCTTTGAAAAATAGTGTATTTGTCCTTTCAAAATATTGATCTTAATTAATTTTCAAAATAGGGAGGAACTATTTTATTTTCAAATTAAATCAAGCTAAGTATACATCGTGATATCTAGTACACAAAACAACGATGAATATCCTTATGTGTATGCTGATTGATTATGTGTGTTTACTTTTGTTTCAACTTAGTTAATAGATATTAATAAGTAATCATTACTATTTGTAATTGAGCTAATCATATATCCAAACACATGTGCCATGTATGCTATTTGTATGTTACTAGTTTTCCGGATTATGCCCAATAGGAATTACGCTAGATTTCTTGTGTTAAGTTGAAAAATTGTTTGTGCATTGCATATAGGCATAGGTCACTATATTTAAAAGTGTTACATAAACATCTTGTAGATCATTTTGAGTGTAGTAACCTATTTAGGATTGAGAGTTTAATAGTTTGTCAAGTGTGTGGAAAAATAATATCCTAAGATCATATGTTAAAACTCGTCACTAAAATATTTCTAACACATTAACTCTCTTCCAACAAGATGTCTAAATCTTTTCATCTTCTTGCGTTGTTTGACCTTGGGTTGGCTAAACAAAATAAAAGATTGTATTAATACATTGGTAATTAAGTAAAAGAAAATGTATTTTTAAACTTTGCTTGTGCTTGCATTGTTTTAACACACACAGATAATTATATTCTTTTTATAAACGTATAGTTTTTTTACAAAAGATGTGTGTTGTATAACAATGGTTAGGAAAATAATTTATATACTCATAAAATGTCAAAAACTATGCATACCATACATATCAACAAATAGTTTTTCGCACAAGTAAAATATATGAAAATCTTGAAGTAAGAAATTAACTTGTCATTATTCATCATCCTCACCTTACAACTAGTCTTAGGATTAATGGAACACACTATAAAATTTATTTATTTAATTTCTTTTAAAAAGAGTGTTCGTGAGGGTCAAGAAAGATTTTGAATATAAATATATCGATTCATTATTCAAATTATGATTGATATTATTATGGAATCTAATTGACAAGTTTTCGAGTATGGACAAGAAATTGGATTCTTATTTGTCTAGCTTTAAGATTATATCAAAATGTAACAAGAGATATTATCTTAAACCTACATACTCAATCACACTCGATTAATATGAAAATAACGACATCCTTTTCCAAGACGATAAGAATATTCATCGGATCATAACTGACACTTGTGTAAATGATGTCATATTGAGTCTACTTGTCCAATAGTTGTGTTCCAAATATTTGGTAAATATATACATAAAATACAAAATGAAGTAGGATTGACGACTTGAATGTTTTATCCAAAATATTCAAGTAATTTACCTTGCAATGCATTTGGTAAAGTCTTCATTTCGGAAAAGCCAAATATGAGCAAACGTACAACATATGGTACTTTGCTCAAACAATTCAAAAGCACAACTCAAAACTCAAACTCTCCTCTTATCAAAACTTTCTCTTACTTAACCAAATAAGCATACTATTTCTTCTTCACCAAATGAGAACCCTTTAACCATCTAAGGTTAGGACTTGGAATAATTGAACATATTCCACAATCCATTTTTTGTGTTGTCTTTCAATAAGTTAGCATAAGAGGATTTTGAATATGAAGTTAATTATGATTCAAACAATAATCAATCTCATTGTTTAATCTAATTACAAAATTAGAAGATGAACATGAAATCGAGACTAGGATTTATCTAGATCATGAAAATATCAATCAAATGACCATAGATATTTTTCCGATTCTACATGTTTAACCATTCTTGGTTATTACATGAAATTACGAAGTCGATTGCAAGACAATAAGATTAGTCATCGAATTATAATTCACACTTGCAATGAAGATGTTTCATTGAGTCTAAAGTGTTCAAATGTTGTGTTATTAGCTATGATCAAATTATACATGCTAAACTTAAAACACTCTAAGTAGGATTGACGACATATGAATTTCCATCGGGAAACTCATAAGTACACTAACTTGATAAGCAAATCTTGGATGTCATTTCCGAAAACTCAAACTAAGAAACCTTATAACTTATATAAGCTTATCCTAATAACCTAATTTCAACACCATCTCCTAAATAGTGGGAAAATGATCCTTGCCTAAATTTGGCACCTCCACGGATGGATGGATCCTTCTTCCTAGACTCATCCTCGGTTTAGGTAGATCTGCCCTATGGCATTAGATTTAAACATATTTCTCTTGTCAATCTCTTGCTTAAAAGTCTAACATACATATAACTAAACTTTAGTTAATCATCATTATTTCTACAAAGAAACATTCAAAAGATTGGATTTCTTTCATACAAGACATGTAAAGGTGCATTCTTTGGACACTCTCATTATAGATCATTACACATTGTCACTCTTAAGCATACTCCTTGGTCCTAGATGACTCATTCTCTCTTATACCTACAACAACTTTCTTGCTCTCTCATTTAACCTTAGAATTCCACACATCTTGATTAGGATTATGCGAACTGGAATTAAAGCACGTTAGTTGAGTCATGTTAGGCACTATATGAAATGATAATACAAATCTTATCTTTGCTACACTTCATTAGGCAAATATAGGAATTCTATTTTTTCTAACATGAGAATGACTACTAGAGAATCTATTGCACTAGAAATTTAATTTGACCTAACGGTTGAATTGCTTCCAAGAGTGAAGTTAGGTTCGTGGTATAACCTGTAAAAATGGCCGTGTTTAGCCTGAATTGAGCACCACTAGTCATAGTTTCATATTCATCCTCAAATCTAATTAAATGACTCTTTCTAAATATGCCTAATGATAGTCTACATCGATAGACTTTGTATCTCATTAGGAGTGCACACTAAGCCAGTGGAAATTAGGCTTCTACTTAGTCAATCTAGACACAATGCACCTAACATATATGCTTTAAATTTTCAAGATGATAACTTGCTCCCATGTAATGCAATTATATGTCTTCATGATTATCTTGATGCTTAACGTTTATTTGCTTAGCTATTAAATACATGTCTATTGCAAAGGTGTTTGTCTTTTTATGGCAATTTAGATGAAATATCTGTTAGTTTATCTAAATAACACATGCTCCTAAATGCTAAATGCTAACTTGTTTTGCATGACAATTGCATTTAAAACTATCATGTTTTGTTTGCGTCATTTTACTTGACTTACGTGTTAATTGTACACCTACACTATGTTAGCTTCATGTATGAAAATTAACGTATAAATGTCATATAGTTTTACACATTAATCTTGTTGGTTATTATGTTGATGCATGCTTAGATAAACTTGCATGCTAGTATCTATATGTCTTATACATCTAGGTATATATATTTTTTCACACTAGAATATTTTTATTTGTGTCCGTGTCACAAATCTAAAAAGTCAAAGAGAGTCATAAAATGGTCTTATATCTCATAGAGTCTTCACTCACACATTCCCTTTATCGTCATCTTGCCTTCTTCCAAATGATCCACTCTTTTGTCAAGGGGAGGTTAGATACAAATCTAATCTACCTCCTAGTAGGTTTGACAACATAAATAATTCATCCGAAATATTAAAGTATCTTTAACGTGCGATCGCAAATGTTAAAGGTCATATCCGAAAATCCTTATTTAAGCCTTTTAACTACTTAATTTAAAACACTCTCCTTTTTCTCTTCGACGACAACATTTTTTCTTCAACGAAAACATTCTTTCTCTTTGATGAAAATATTTTTTTTTCTTCGATGAAAACATTATCTCTCTTCGACGAAAACACTCTTTGTCTTTCGATCACACCTCTTCCTTCTCAATCAACCACGCCTCTTCAATCATAGAGATGGCTAATCTCTTTCCTCCACTATTTATGCTACCACCTTTAAGACAACCATATACCTCGTCGTGTGATTGTTCTATAAACATACACAATGCTCGAGAAGAGCTACATAACTTTATGAGTGTAGTTTATCGTACGCTATCCACCATTCGTCTTGACATTGTCAAGCTCATCACCTCTATCTTTGTTTGTTTACTTCTTTATTTATTTCTTTCTGTCGCAGACGAAACACACCGAAGATACGTCACCATTTCCTTCAGGACAATGTCCAAAAGGAATCATCTACATCGAAAAGGGTACGTCTGAAGATGTCAATGCCGACATTCTTTCTTTACTCCTCAAGCGCGAATCGTTTAAATATCTTCGTCTAAGTCTAGGAATGATGGAACAAATTCCGTATATCTTTCTCTTGTTTTTTACTAGTCTCGATTCTAGTCTATCTTCTATTCCGTGCGTCGTGACAACTTAACTACTTCATCCGAAGTACTTTAAGTATTTTTAATTAGCAAAATGCAAATTAAAATGTCACCCTTCTCACAAAATTTTTCAAGTCCTTAACTCCTCTCCTGTTCGTGGTCCGGCGACTCCCAGACTTATTCTGGCAGCCCCCATATATATCTCGGACTACCGGCAGCAGGCTTTTAATACCATTCATTCTTTTCTAAGTCCATAACCAAACACTTCCTCTCTTTTGCTACGAGCTGACGTCTACTATACATCCAAACCTATACCCAATATCACTCTATAGACCAATAGCTCTTTCTCATATTCCAACTCTCATAAGCATCGTTGCGTATGGTGTCAATAGTCAAGTGAATTTCATAGTGAAATGCGTCTCATTGTTAAACACATTCCTTACAATCCATCACTTCACAATAAATCCACTCACATACAAACCTTGGTCCTCACATCTCGCATACGTCTTCTCTCACTTCTAATAGTCTCTTCTCTTCTATAGATGATTCTTTTCACTTCTAACAGTCTTTCTACTTCTGATGTTTATTCTTACTTCTAAGCGTCTCTTCTCTCTTCTAATAGTCTTGTTACTATTAGAATTCCTTCTATATCTCTTGACAACTTAATTATTTCATCCAAAATATTTAAATAATTTGCGAAATGCAAATGTCACTCCTTCGCTAAACTTTCCACTTTCTAGAAAGTGAAGAACATATAGAAGATTTTCAATCTTCGAGTGTTATTGAGTCACCACAATATTGAGTCTCTCATTATTCTTCCACCTTGAAATAACAACCACCTCATTTCACATACTCACCTTTGTTCCTCAACATTGTCAACCAACAAAACACCAAACCAACCTTTAAATTCCTAATCCTCCATTTTGTCTTGATAGAATCACTTGCATATCAATTGTTAGTGCAAATGATATATCAATCTTTTCTAACAACCTCTGGTCAACACGTTCCTCATTTAGTCTCTCTCGTCCTTCCTTATTGTTCGGCTCTATGGAATATCTTTTTCATTCTCATCCAAGAGCATATCGTCTCTATTCTTGTCTTATCTTTCTTTTATCCTTTTAAAGTATATATTTTGGCATATCTCGCTAAGATATTAAATGTCATTCGTCTCTCTTTAAAAGGTCATTCTAATAATATTTGTGTGTCAATCAATAAACGAATCTCATTCTCGTTTATTGAAATTTGGTCGAATCTTAGTCATTAAATATACGTCTCAAGTCTTTTTATTTTAATCATTTAGGTTTTTGATTTTAAAATAATGGTTGCGTGTGTCTAGTTTCTACTTCTCTTTTAAAGTGTCATACTTTAGAATAATAAAACCTAGAAGTGCATGTATAGTTCCCCGTTAATGTTTTGCTATATGTATATGTGCACTTGTCTACTAACTTTGTTTTGTAGCACAACAATATCTTGATTCCTTGGTGCCCCAAACAAAGGGGAGCATACACCGATGGAGAGCACTTGCAAGCGTTCTACTTATTTAAATTGCATCGAACTTCTTGACCACCGATGGTAATTTATTTGATCCATGGATCCGTTAGAGTGAATATACAAGGAATGTAATTATCATGAGGGATGAAATAAGCAAGGGGGAGCTATGAGATATGTGGGTAAATAGCATGGAGTTGGTTAAACTGTGATGATAGAAGACTTCACTGGGATGTTGCAAGCTTACCTTTATAGGAAGATAGGATCGGGGATTCTAAAATACGATGAAGGGCCCATTCATACTCCAAATACTTCACCTCCTCCACTTTAAAATCACCCTCAACCTTAAGGTCCTCTTCTCATACCTTTAACTTATATACTTGAAGTACCTACATTCTTTTCTAGCCTTCTTCTCATTTCTCATAACCTCGTCTAAATTATCCAAGAAACACAAAATCACCTCAACCTTATTTCTCATGTTGTCTCCTCATTCCTCCAACCAATATACTTGGATCACCTACCTTTTCCTCATTCCTTTATCCTATACACTCGAAGTACCTACCTTCTTCTCTTGCCTACTTCTCATCTCTCATGACCTTTTCTAAACTATCTAAGGAACACACAATAACCTTCGCCTTTATTTCTCATATCTTCTCCTCATACCTCAAACCTATATACTTGGAGAACCTATCCTCTTCTCATTCCTCTAACATATATACCCGAAGCACGTACCCTCTTCTCGTGACTTCTTCTTAAACCTCCAATCTATATACTCCAACCATAATCCGTTGTATAGCTTTTTTTACTTTGACAAAAGGGGGAGAATGGATTGTAAACGAGTAACTTTTAAACTTTATTATGTGTTATAGTTTACATGGTTTGTCATCATTAAAAAGAGGGAGATTGTTATTGTAAATATTATAATATATAATCTATACGATCTCTTTATGTTTTGGTGATGACAAACATGTGACTTGTAATACATAATGTAAAGTGCGCAAGTTACTCGTTATCCCAAATCATCAATGCATACATGCATCTACATCTCTTGACGTCTCAAGTCTATATCAACACCGACATCTGTTTACACCCGACGTAAATCACGTAAGGTATGTACAAATAACATTAAACTTGTAGGATGACCAAAGAAATAAGTTTTTGTCTTAAGCTTTATAAATATAACAAAAATATTTCTCAAAAATTATTTAGAAAAATTATTTTTGAATTATAAAGAAATGTTTTATTTGGTAATTATTTTGAATTTCAAAATCTGGTCATTTCTCCCATAAAACAAGGCATACTTTCACCAAATTTTACCTTCACCACAAAAAGAAAAAAACAGGAGCGTTTATCAGGGCGGTCCCCCCGGCGGCCCCTAATATATTTGGGGGCCGCCGTTGTCAGACGGGCAGTTGTTAGCTCCTATAAATAGTAGATCACTTCCAACTATTTTTTATAACCTTTTGCATAGATTTTTTAGTTCTTTCTCTCTCTAGATCTCACTAAATCTCTCTAAACTCCTTGATCATTTAACTTGTTTAATCTTGTTTAAATGTGATCCAATCTTCTATCTTTTTCTTCTTTCCTTAAGTGTAAGAGAAGAACTTCGGTCATCTTCAAGATCCGAAGTTATGTGGTCTAGTTAGTTCAATTGTAACATTTGTTACATATAGATCGAATCCATGTCTTCCAATCTTTAGTAGTGTGTAGATCCGAATAATGTATGTATTCGGATGGGTTGATTGTGGGTTGGTTAGTATTTTAGGCCTTAAAATACATTGGTGATGTGATAGATTGGTTCTTGCTAAGATTAGGACTCGATAATTAGTTTAGTGTCGGAAAACATTGTAAGCGATGTGGTTTATGTGTTTAGGCCATAAAACACAAGGTTTGTTATGTTGGCCATAAAACATAACGGGTTTGGTTGTACCCGAAGAAGAACTCGACATCTAGCTTAGTGTCAGAAAACATATAAGGAAGGCTATAAAGTTTTCTCCGCCGAAAGGGAGCTTGTTGATTAGTGAAGTAACTATCGAGTTGGATACTCGGGGAGTAGAGTAGGGCAAAGAGGAGCTTCGTGACCGAACCACTATAAATCACCGTGTCTGGTTTGCATTTCTTTTTACCTTTCTCTTTACTTATGTCTTTGTATTTATCGTTTTACTTTTACACTTGCATTGTGTGAATCATTTTGTATGTTGTGTTAGACATGGTTGTGTAGCTCTTTGTATTAAACATTGTGAGTGTGGATATATTGGTAGAATATGTGCTAGTTATTGTAAATACATTATCGACACTTCTCATATTATGTCAAACTTGATTGGTTATTTGATACAAAAGATCTAGTCCGAAAACCTCTTCTGGAGGCGGTCCCATAAATCAGGTGGTCCTCTGATATACTTGGCCGCCCCCATATATATATGGGAACGCCAGTAGAAGAGTGATGTAATCTTTGATCTTAAAGTTTTTAAACAAAAATGTATTCACCCCCCCTACACGGTTTCTACACATTTGTTTGAAGTGTGAAATATGTCAGGTTAAAGGGTGTGAAATACGTATTTTTGTGATTTATGCAGGTTATGCGATTTATGTAAGTGTGTGAAATACATAAATCATGCGATTTATTACATGTTTTTGTTTCTGTTGGGATTCAGAGCTTCTACACTTAGTACTGCTAGTTATAGTTAGTTAGTACTGCCGGTACATAGTTAGTACCGCTAGTATAGTTAGTACTATTAGTTATATAGTTAGTACTGTTAGTATAATAGTTAGTACTGCTTAAGTGATATGCATGAGTTATTAGGAATAGATATGCATTATCACTTGAAGCATTTTGTAAGCCCATTAGGGTTTTCCTTAGTGTATAAAAGGAACCCTACGACAAAGTTAGAAATATCAATCTTTATAGCAATATACAAGTTTTCATAGTTAGTTATTCTGTATCCTAGGCATAATATTTGCAATCAATATATATTCAAAGTTTTGTTTCCATTGTTCTTCTTAGTACTACAAGTTAGATTTCGCATAACTTGTATTATTCATAATCATAGTTTCTCACATAGTTAGTTTGGATTTATCCAAGTTAACTAAGCTTTAACAAGCTAAGAAGATCTATTCATTGGGACCCACAAGTGGTATCAGAGCTTGTAGAGAAACTCTGAATAAGAATAACTCATTCAAATCCAAATCTAGATCTCTACCTATAATACAAGATGTCTGGTGAAGAACCTGCACCACAAATGGCACCAGTGGAATCTCCTCAAATGATATCTACTATAAAACTTCCTATGCTCAAGAAGGGTGAATATACCCTTTGGAGCATGAGGATGGAGCAGTACCTCACAAACACAGATTATGGCTTGTGGCAAATAATCATGAATGGTGATGAACCTGTACAAACAACAAAAGATGAGAATGGTGTTGAAACTAAAGTACCTCCAAAGACTGCTCAAGCTATATTGGCAAGACAAAAAGAAAGAAAAGCTAAAAGCATTATGCTTTTGGCTATTCCTGATGAGTATCAACTGAGGTTCCATACAATCAAGGATGCCAAGTCTTTGTGGGCTGCTATCAAGAGTAGGTTTGGCGGCAATGTTGAATCTAAAAAGATGCAGAAGAATGTCTTGAAGCAACAATTTGAAAACTTTTATGTATCTGACACAGAAGGCCTAGACAAAGCATATGATAGGTTTCAAAAACTTATCAGCCAACTTGAAGTTCATGGTGCAGCTGTTCCTAATGAAGATGCAAATCAGAAATTTTTAAGAGCTCTACCTTCATCATGGAACAATGTAGCCTTGATTATGAGGAACAAAGATGGTATAGATGATTTGGATATTGATGATCTATACAATAACCTAAAAGTGTTTGAAGCTGATATCAAAGGTTCCTCTGGATCATCTTCAAACTCTCAGAATGTGGCTTTTCTCTCTGCAGAAGACACTAGCAGCAGTAATGAAGTTAATACTGCTAATAGTGTTTCTACTGCATCAGGTCATAATTCTCAGGGACAAGCCTCTTCATCATCATATACTGATGATCTAATGTTCTCATTCTTTGCTAATCAGTCAAGTGGTCCACAACTTGATGATGAAGACCTAGAGCAGATTGATCATGATGATTTGGAAGAAATGGACCTTAAATGGCAGGTGGCCATGCTTTCTATGAGGGTAAAGAGATTCTATAAGAAGACTGGAAGAAAGTTAATCTTTAATGGCAAAGAACCTGTAGGTTTTGACAAAACCAAGGTTGAATGTTTTAACTGTCATAGAAGGGGCCATTTTGCCAGGGAATGTAGAGCAACAAGAAATCAAGGGAACAGGGATGGAGATGCAGGGTATAAGAGCAGGGAGAACACTAGAAGAACTATACCAGTAGAGACCTCTGATGCATTGGTTGTTCAGGACAATGCTTTGACTGTCCAAGATAGACTGGGATATGACTGGAGTTATATAGCTCAAGATGAACCAACTGAGTTTGCTCTCATGGCCTACACTTCAAACTCCTCAGGGTCTAACACAGAGGTACAATCTTGTTCTAAAAACTGTGTTAAAACATATGAAAAACTTCAAAAACAGTTTGATAAACAGAGACAAACTCTTAGTAAGGCTAATCTAGAAATTGTAGCTTATCAGTTAGCCCTAGAATCTATAGAAGCACAATTAATTGTTCATCAGAAAAATGAAGTTGTCTATGAGGAAAAGATTGCAGTATTAGAGTTTGAAGTAAAAGATAAAGGTAATGCTGTCACTAGACTTACAAATCAGTTAGAACAAACTTAAATAAACTGATTGAAACACCTTCTAAAAACTAGAACAGTTTGAAACACCTTCTAAAAACTTAAATAAACTGATTAATAGTCAAATAAGTTCTTAAGATAAAACTGGTCTAGGATATGGAGATCAATTGAATGAAAATGATTCAATTGGTAGTGAATTGTTTAATAGTGTCTTTGATAGTCGTTCAAGTAATGGTGATGACAATCAAACAAATGATTGGTTCAAAAAGGATAATAAATATCATGCAGTTCCCCCTCCTCTTACTGGGAACTACATGCCTCCACTTGTTGACCTATCTTTTGCAAGATTGGATGATTATGTTTATAGGCCTACAGCAAATAAGACTAGTGCTAGTGTGTCTCAAGTTGAAACAAGTAATACCCCACCTAGCAATACTAGTGTTGAAATGCCTAGAGTTGAATCTGTTAGGCCTAGTGGAGTTATTATTAAAGATTGGGTTAGTGATGATGAGGAGGATATATTTCAGTCTGAGGATTCTCAAACAACAGTCAAACCTAGTTTTAAAAAGATTGAGTTTACTAAAGCTAGGAATGAACCTGTTAAATTTGATAAACAAGTTGTAAAACCTAGGATGGTCACTCAATCTCCTAAAGTAGATAGAAAATATTAGAATGGGAAGATGACTCAAAAATTGGGGTTAGGTTTTGGGTTTACTAAGAAAGCTTGTTTTGTTTGTGGAAGTCATAATCATCCAATAAAAGACTATGATTTTTATGAAAAGAGAATGCCTAAAGAATCTGTTTTGGGAAAGGGTACTGGTCATAGGGAAGTTAGACCAATTTAGAACAACACTCAATGAATAAATCATCAAAATAAATTAGTTCCAACTGCAGTCTTAACTAGGTCTGGAAGAATACCAGTTAGTACTGCCAAGTAGTATGTTAATACTGCTACCCCAAAAAATAGAGTGAATGTTTCAAAATCAAAAATAAATACTTTTCCTAAGTCACATTCACCTATTAGAAGGCCTTTTTATAAATCAACAGTACTTAATACTAGGGTTTCAAAAGTAAAAGTTAATATTGTTAAAGTAAATGGTATGAATACAGCTGGGCAAATAGCAGTTAGTATTGTTAAGGGAAATGAGGTCACTGCTGTTAAGGCCTCAGCAGGTTGTGTTTGGAGACCTAAAAAGAATGATTTAAACAATGGCTCCAAAGACAATAGTGGATCATGGATCTCAAAAAGAGTAAATTATATTGATCTACAAGGCAGACTCAAGTCAGTAGTAGCTTGGGTCCCCAAGAGAAACTGGCTCTCTTATTTTTGTGCAGGAGAATCCACAACAAGCTTTAAAGTGCAAAGGAATGTTTGACAGTGGATGCTCTAGGCATATGACAGGGAACAAAGCCTTACTTACTGACTATCAAGATATTAATGGAGGTTTTGTTGCCTTTGGTGGAAGTACTAGAGGTGGTAAGATAACAGGTATTGGTAAGATAAGAACTAATAAAATATACTTTAAAGATGTGTTATTTGTGAAGGAACTGAAGTTTAATCTTTTCCCTGTCTCACAAATATGTGACAAGAAATACAGTGTTCTTTTCACTGAAACTAAATGTCTTGTTTTGTCTCCTGACTTTAAGCTAATTGATGAAAGTCAAGTACTGCTTAGAGTCCCCAGGAAAAATAATATGTACAGCTTTGATTTAAAGAATGTTGTTCTTACTGGAGATTTAACTTGTTTATTTGCAAAAGCCATAATTGATGAGTCTAAGGTATTGCATAGGAGGCTGGGTCATGTGAATTTTAAAACAATGAATAAACTTGTGAAGGGAAACCTTGTAAGAGGTCTTCCTTTAAAGACTTTTGAAAATGACCATTGATTCGCTTTTAAAACTACACTTTTACTATATATATAAATATATATAATTAAATATATAAATTACATATAATAGGTATAATTTCAAAAATAATCAATAGAATCCGGGTAGTATAAGAATATTCCTGGGTCGTAGTCCCAACGAGGT
>BQNB010042875.1:4940-45855 GCA_026074375.1 Tanacetum coccineum | reverse complement strand
TATTATTATTATTATTATTATTATTATTATTATTATTATTATTATTATTATTATTATTATTATTATTATTATTATTAGCTAAATTTCAAGTCCTGCGGTCTTTTAACAACTTCCACATCGGTTGTGAGCCGACAAGAGACAATAGCCTATTTCCCCACAACGCTAACAAAACCTCGATGTGTACCTTACTTTCACCAGAAGGAATCTCTACGAAATAATTTAAACTAAGAATCGCAAAAAACCTAAAGCAACTTTATTTATTAACAATTATATAACGTTTTGTTAAGCTGGTGGGAGCAAAAAGCCATAATTAACCTCTATGAGCCTTAAAGAGAACCAACTACTCCATGTTTAGCATCTAACTTATATAAAACTCTATCATTTCTCGTTCTTCGCAAATTTAAAATCTTTAATAAAAAGATCCGTGAATGCTTAGTCTAATAAAAACAAGCTTAGCATATTTAAAGTCTATCATGGAAACTTGCAAACTCTTGGCTCTTTTCAAGCTAGAATTCGCGTTTTAAAGCTTCTTGTATAAAAGACTAGCAAAAGCTTAAATTTATATAAGTTAAGGGGCAAGCTAGAGTGCAACATGCTCGATCAAGTCAAAATTTATTCCTAAAAAGGCAAAACATCGTGTCAAAACACTTATTCTATTTTTGAAAAAAAAATTGGCATATTTTTCACATATTTTTGATGGAAAAACGGGGTTACGTGAAGACAATGACTGCAAGTACGATCAAATCAATAGATACCCCCCCATACTAGAACTACACATTGTCCTCAATGTGAGACTGTTACCCCCATACTAATTTCAAGGCATAATCCAAATATTAAGGGGTCTCTATGCAAATCTAAAGCCGTTTATTAATTATGCTAATAGATAAACGTTAATTAATAAAATCTAGGATATCGGATTCCCATATATAAGCATGTGAAGGATTGAAGATCGAGTGAATGATGGACAAAACCACGAGCATGAGAGCCTTCGAAATCCGGGCAATCTTGGACATAAAATACAAAACATGAAACACGAGAAAGGATGAGGCGAGCCTCCTCACATCACACTTATTAATAAATATTATACTAATATACTACTAAGGATAAGCATGGGTTGCCACCCACGAAGCGCTTGTTTTTGTTAACCGAGTCACGAGCCTGACTCGACCCTGAATTTAATGGTCCATGAGGAAAGTTTGGAGATCCGGGACAACCATAGAGAGGGATGTTCCCTCCAGAAATCATCATCGGGCTTTTAGAAAAATTAGAAATGATTTTGCCCCGATGAGATAAAAGAGGAGAAGAAAGAATACCAGGATTGAAAACTGTGTCCTCATTTTCGGATGAAAATGGAAGCAAAGTATCAATATCTGGACAAAGGGTGGGTTGGGTGAGTAAAAGTTTAGGCATAAGAACATAATGTTCAGAAATATCCTCCACCACTTTAGTAGTCAAAACACCCGTATCGGGCTTAAATTGAAAGAAAATTCCATCATCCGGTGGTTTCGCAAGAGGACGAGGGGATGACGGAACATCATAATGATCAAAGTGAAATGACTTAGTTACGAGAAAGGAAAGGAAATCACTGCAAACAATTCCTACAAGAAAAAAGAATACCCCTTTCGTCATAGTTGTCACTATCAAAAAAACCGGATGGTAATCGAGTCATCCGGATCCAAGAAATACATCGAACATCCTCCATAAGAGAGTCACTACCTCAACGGGGATAGGAGATTGGGGATGGAATAATTCGATTGCAGCATCAGAAATTTCAGAATTAGATTCTTTCGGAGGTCAAGGAGATGAATTATCATACAACAATTCCTCAATAAGACGAATTTCTTCTTCAGGATCAAAATTAATTCCCGGTGGAAATAAATTGATATGAGTGAGTTTAGCGGAGAACTCCTCGAGAAGATAATCAATCTTAGGATAAGGAATCACGACGAAATATCTTGATTAAGCAAAGATTCTATAAGATCGGACTCGGCATTAAAATGATGCGGACTATCTTACTAGAAATGAATCTCTTCAACAAAAAGAGGTTCGAATAAAATTTTGAATTTCTATCAGAACGTCACATCACAGAAAATGACTCGTCGTCACTAAGAGTAAAAATCGTTGTTCAGAATCAAAAAGGAGGATTAGAGAAGTCGGTAAATCATCACAAACTGGCACAATCAACTCACATTTACCATTGCGGAAAAATCCTCGGAACTCACTTTTGGGATTTGGACAAGGTTCTCAACACTAGATTTATAAATTTTTTCCGATCCATAACCAGGAATAGTGCTAAGATGCTGTTCCCCCATACCTTTGAGAGATATCGGTTGTGTGAAACTTCGGGTGTGATTGCATTAGACGAATTCTCTGAATATTCCCTATAATGAATAGTATACTCATCGTCGTCGTAGAAAGCAGGACAATTCCAACTGGAGAATTAATATATACCAGCTCCCTCACTTCTTATATTGCAAATACTTTAAGAAGTATATGAAGCAATTCTTGTATATCCTCTGGTTATGGTTGTTTTTCCCCTCCTTAAAAAGCATTCAGAATTTCAAAAATTTCTTTCTTTCCAAGCTAGCCGATAAAACCTTTGCGTTTCTCCAAAATATATACGATTAAACTTCTTTAAAAAGGTATTGTATAAATTTCGTTAGTTTTCTTTGTCCATTTTTTCACACGCGTTTCTTGAGGAGGTTGATGAATGGACGGTATACTTAGCGGGGGTTGATATTAGTCAAAAAATCCGTGAAGAATTAAATAATTATAGCAAGATTAGGTTCATAGAAATTTTGGTTCAACGGTTGACACTGAAAAGTTTCATGAGGACCCCCGCAGTTCTCACAACAAAGGTATTGTTGTGGAAAACTTGGTGAAGTTTGTGGAAAATTATTATCAAAGTTTTGATTGAAAACACGGGTCTTGATTGTAAACAAACAGAACTTGAGGTGGACAATCGTAAACCATAATGAAGCAATCGTTCCCAACATAACACACAATAATTTCTTCTGAGTACTAGGGTTGTGGAGGGTAGTCAGGAAAGATTTGAGAATCATTGAAAGAAATGGATATCGTAATACACCAAATGGAAATGAGTTTTTTATTAATTGAAGCGCAAATAAAGCAAAATTCCTTCACTCAGACCCAGATCCACACCACAAGCAGAACACCGTTTACAACGTTCCACACTCTTTTCTAACGGATCTTTACAATGAAAACAATGCCATTGGTCTAACGAAGATTTTGTGTTGTTGAAGGAGTGTAGAAAATATTTTGAGAATCAATGAAAGAATTTGAATTTGAATCATTAACGAATGATTTTTCAACTTCATAACAACATAAAGCACAAACTTCATCCGTATAATTTCTTCTACACCGCTCACTAAGAACAATGTCCCGACAATATAACCCACCAAATAGATCCTACACACATGGAACAATTACGTGGGGTTTTGTTGAGATGGGCAGGGGTTTCATCAAAATAAGAGATTGGATTAGGATCACGAACAAAATTAGCGACGGAACTCACATTTGAACAACAATGTTCTCTTTTATACAAAGCTCCACAAGACGAACATTCTTTAAACCCATACATGATGATAGAATTAAAGAGGGATAAAGAGAAGAATTAAACAAAATGGGAGTAGAGAAGAATATTTATAGATTTTTCAAATAATACATAAAGAAAAGAAATAATAATAAAAATAAGAAAGAAAAATATTTTTGGAAACCGAAAGTCAATATTGCACAGGAAGCTCATAGAAAACCACAAAGAAGCGGAGGAGCGGTAAGCGCGAAGCGTTTTAAAAAACCTTCTCCTTTGGGTCGAAGTTTGAGGATCGACCACTCCATATACCTCGTCTTTTAGTATTGTATTAACTAAAGATGACCCAAAACGAAAATTAAACAATCGGAAGATTTTAAAAAATTCAAAAGAAAATTAAAAATAAAAATGCAAAATATTTTTGTAGTTTTTATATTTTTATAATAAAGAAGAAAATATATCACAATGAAAGTGATAACTTCACGAGGAAGGGTCTTCAAACACTAATCTTCGAACGAAACACGATAATCGTAACATACCTCCCCCCGGCAAACGTCGCCAAAAATTTATCCGTCTCCAAATACGTATATAAGGATATAATCAATAATAGTATAGTAATGTATTCCCCGTAAGTGTTTAAGAAGTTCATTTATCCAAAGTAAAATTCAAAACCTTCCTGAGTCGTATCCCAACAGAGGCGTGATTGAAAAACGAGGTTAAGTTTCGAGATCACCGGAGATTTGAATGATTTAAAAGATTTTTGATTGTTGGTTTTATCTATAAACTGCAATTAAAATACAAATAACATGTAAAAGCAAGTAAAAACAAGTAAACAATTAAAGCATTTAAGAAATTAAGCATAAAACGATAACGGTAATCTAAAAACGTGAAAAAAGCAAATAATCACAAATTTTAACCCTAAAAACTCAAATCTAATTTCAAAAAATCCCTAAATGACTAAAAAAAATAATTTTTAGAAAAAGAATTAAAATATTTTTTTTTTGATTTTTATTTTTATAATTATGAAATTAAAAACAATATAATCTAAATTAAATTTATTAAAAATAGTAAACTAATTATTAAAATTTTGGAAAAATAAGGAAAAGTATTAAGTATAAGACTAATCTATAACTATAAGAAAAATAAAACGAGAAAATAAGCTCAAACAGATAAGCCAGTTATTAAGCAAATAATCTATATAAGCTACAAACTAAAAATAAATATAACAAATAAATGAAGAAAAGTAGTAAATGAAAAAGACCCAAGGGCAGATGGTATTGAGTGTGTGTGTGCTAAGGCATTGGTGCATGAAGGGAAGAGGTCACAGGTTCGAATCCTATGACCTTTCTTTTTGCATAGACTTTTTATTTTTCAATTTTTTTTGAAAAAGCTAAAGTACAAGCAAAAATAAGCTAACTTAATAAAGGGACTTATGACTGAAACTTATTAGATAAGCTAGAAAAAAAAGCTATGAAAAGGGACAAATTTAGCTTATAAGCCTTTTTGACATTAGGCTAAAACTGTTTGGCTTTAATAGACTCAATAAGCAAATGGTAAAACAAAATAAGCTAAAAACATATTAACCTAGACCAAATAAGCTATATTTACAAAGATTTGACTAATAGAATGAGCTTAAAAGATCTTAAAAGCTAAAAAGCACAATCTGACATAACTAGTAGTTTTAATAGACACAATGCCAACTTTGAGCTTAATTCTAGAATGAATAAGCACATAGAGAATATGAAGACTAAAAGCAGATAAAGTTTGTCTTCTAAGGAACACATAAAATCAAGTTTTAAGAAAATTGGCTAAGAAATAATCTAGAAAAAGAAGATTTAAAAACTTGACAGACTAAAACTTATTTTTGGCTTTTTGATTTTTGGAGGAAAATGAGAACATACAGAGCCAAGTATAAAATAATAGGTAGTAAGCTAGGCTAAAGATGACTAAATGTGAAAAATAACTAAAACAATTAAAGTCTCAATGTCCAAAAGCTTAAACTCTTAAATAGACTTTTACTTACCTATATTAGCTAAAGAACTAAGACTTTTATTTAAACTTTGCGAAAAATGAAATTTTAGACAACTAAACCAAAAAGTACAATTTGCACATTAGTCTTTACCTTCTTACTATTAGCATTATGAGTCTGCAAAATCTAGCATTTTAACACACATAATTGCACCAGAACAAGATCTAACCTAATAAGTTGCTATGACAAGCTTAAAACTGACAGATTCAAACCATGATTAGATAAGACCTTAGATTTAATTTTAAACTTTAAAACTAATTAAAACTGACCTAGAACTTAATTTGACTGCTAACAAATTTGGTATAAGTGACAAAAGTATCCAACGGTACTAGACTCAAGTTATTAATGCTTGACCCAAACACCCCTTATAAAACAATTGATTTTCCATTTTTAAAAGCTACAAAAGGGTGAAATAAGCTAGAAACTTATAAAAACAAGATACTAACGAAGCAAAATAAGATCAAAGTAAGCAATTATCTAAGAGTAAATAAGCACTAAACTAAAAGCTAGAATCATATTATGAAGAGGTCTAAAGTTTAGGACCTTTTTCATGACACATAGGGGGTGTTTGGCTAAGCTTATAAATTGGGCTTATGCTTATGTTATATAAGCGGCTTATGGCTTATATATCATGAGCTCATAAGCCATTGTTAAGTGTTTGGTTTAGCTTACATAATTAATAAGGTAAAATAACAAAAAAGTACATAAAAATAAAATGGGTCTAATTAATTAATGAGGGTATAAATTTTTTTTATATAATATTCTTATATAAGTCTATCTCTCCTTATATAAGCCACAAAGTTTAAGCTTACCAAAACCCCTTTATACAAGCTCATAAGCCCAGTCATATAAGCTTAGCCAAACACTTAGTTTCGGCTTATTTAACACATATAAGCTAATAAGCCATCATATAAGCTTAGCCAACCACTCCCTATAATCTTGAATGAAAACCCACTATTGTTGAAACGAAACATAAACCTTTTTAACAATTATAAACATATTCTTGTAGCAAGCTACAAATTTCTTATTTTAATTATAATCAAACCAATAAAAAAATACATCTTTAAAACTCAAAACATGTACAAGTGTTGACCAAACCCAAATAACACTACAAAATCAACATGTCACCTTTTGCCTTTTGCCATTAATCACCACCACATACATGATATGTAGATTCCTGCAAACACAAAAATCAAAAAGAAATTTTAATCGCCGCTAAACAGTATATTCATAATTCTGTCAATTCCATAACAGCATTAGATCTTTACAATAGAAGTCACTGTATTAAATAATTCAGTGAGTGTGCCATGCTAAGCAAAGAACAGTCTTGCCAAAAAAAAATTACATACCAACTTAAATATGTCTATTATCAACATGCACTTAAACTATGAAAAACCACTACATCTTGCAAAACCCAACACTAAAAACTTGCAGATTTGACACATACGAACCTAATTAACTTCACTACAAGAAACAAAATGATAGAAAATCGTAGATCTAAAAATCAAACATTCAGCACGAACAAAAAAGGGCGGAAATGATAAATCTAAAACAAACACGTCGGAATCCTTTCGATGTAGATTCATAATGACCATATTGTGTATCTTGTGTGTACCAAGTGTTTTTCGATGGTTCTAGGGTTTCAGATTATGGTTGTGATCATAGGGTTACAGTTATAGGTAGTGGTTGACGACAACTTGTAATGGTCGTTGCGGTGGCTAGAGGCTAGGTTTAGAGAAAAATGAAAGGATGTTTTGGTGGGTTTTGTGTTGTTAAGAGAAACTGACAAATCTTTGCTTGGTTGTGTTAGTGAATAGGGGTGTCAAATGGGTTGACCCGACTCGACCCGAACCCGACCCGAACCTGATAACACCTTATAGGGTCGGGCTGTATCGGGTCCAAATTAGCTTATCGGGTTTATCAGGTCAACCCGATAGACCTGATAAGCTAATAGGGTCGGGTTAGGGTCTTAATTAAATTCTTATCGGGTTATCGGGTCAACCCGATAAACCCGATAAGATATAATGACATATTAACAAAATTTTAATCTTTGAAGAAAAGCCTTTTTTTATTAACATAATACACTTTTTTTTGCCTTGCATACAACACTTCCCATTATTTGTTGCACTATGTTTGATAGCAATGAAGCACACATGTATGAACTGCATTTAAAATCATGTTCAACTGTTGTCTAGTGTTGATGATCACCACAAAAGCCAAAAAATTGGTTATAAGTCAAATGACACAAATGGGATGTAAGTTACGGGCTGTTGATAAGCTTATGCCAAATTGCACGTCTTCTACACTATGTGGTGATCAACTTTTACATCATGTAACAACAGAATGTAAGAACATGGTTCATATAGTTGCCAAAAGGGTGCTTTATTTTCTGTTTTGGACAGCCAACTCGCCACAACCCGATAACAACCCGACAACCCAACCCGATTCAACCCGACCCGTTTTTACCCGAAACTTGATAACCCGATATTTTATAGGGTCGGGTTAGGGTTAATATTCGGGACGCCAAAACCCGAATCAACCCGAATGATCAACCCGATAACCCGACAACCCGTCCCGATAACACCCCTATTCGTAATATTATAACAAATGAAATCTTAAGCTAAGTCCCTCTCAAATTATGATCTGTCATGTTAAAGCTTTTTCGGTTATTTCTGTGACTTAATTAAAAGAACGTTTGAAAAGATTATTCAATAGCATTTTCTTCCAAGCAATGCTATGTCCACATTATATTTACAAAAAAGTTTCCACATCATGATGTGGCAACATCATTTGTCCAATAAAATAAGGTCTTACTTTTTCACAATTGTTTTGATTGGACAAAAGATGTTGCCACATCATGGTGTGGAAACTTTTTTGTAAATATGGTGTGGACATAGCATTGCTCCTTTCTCCCCTCCTCGAACAAAGACCCGTGTTCTATTTAAAGAGTTGTTGTCTTTGTTTGAGTGGTCGAATTTTCTTGTTAATACAAATATTAGCATAAAAACGATATTTATATTTAATGATCTTCATGTTTTGATATTAACAAATATAATGTCATACTACGTAAAAGTTTATGTAAACAAGTTATTTAGCCGTAAGTTTACTTGACGACGACAAATCACTTAAGGTATGAATATGACATTATTAAACGTAGCTAATGATCAACGAAAAATATTTTCTATTGCATCTAAACTTAATCATTTGCATAAACCTTTTCTAATCAAATGATTTTAAGTAAACACATGATTAATTATAAGCTAGTTATACTAATTATGTAAGACAAAATAAGATTAACCATAAGTGGAAACAATCTTACCAAATCTTCCCAAATCTAAAAAATCTTTCCTTATTTATGTTAAGTACATAAGAATATTTTGTTAAGATTTGGGGTTAATCACTAATTGACAAAAATGTCCCAGCTGCACCTCACGGATCCACCTAAATCAAAGGAGGGATCCATCATTTGGTAGATCCGTGGATCCGTGAAACTAGCCGTTTGGGACCTTTTTGAATTTTAAATGTTGGCTATAAATACCAACCTTAAGCCTTCATTTTAGACAACCTTTCAAAAATATTTTTCTCTTATTTTCTTATTTTTCATATTCTTTTATCATTATACTTGTTTCATAATCCATTACAAGTGATCAACTTATTCTACTCTTTAGTGAAGAACACTAACGAATACGTGAAGCTTCAAGTGTTATTAGTTTAGTTGCGTCATCACGATTGTGATAATCATTCATCTTGTATATCTTGTGTTGTGTGTCGTGTTTATCATATGTGTATGATAGGTTAGTATTTAGACCATAAAATACATAATATGTTAGATTGGTTCTATCTCGTAGTAGAATTCGGTATTTAGCTTAGTACCAGAAAAAGTGTAAGCGACGTGTACTATTTTCTCCGCCTAAAGGGAGCTTGTTGACATAGTGAAGAAAACTCTCAAGTTGGGTACTTGAGGAGTGGTGTAAGGCGAAGAGGAGCTTCGTAACCGAACCACTATAAATCATTGTGTCATCGCTGTGATCTTTCTTGTCTTTACTTGTTTATACTTCATATTTACTTATTTGTTTATTATATCGGTATCATATACACTTGTGTATATCTCTTGAATTCACATAAGTTGACGATCTAAGTTTTTTTATAAAACGGTAAAAACTATTCAACCCCTCTTCTAGTTTCCACAATTGGTATCAGAGCCAGGTTACCCAAGATCTTTAACGTATATTGTACATTAAAGCTTGAATCGATCTATGGATTCGGATAAATATCTAGAAGGGCAATCTATGCAAAGACCATCACTTTTCGAAAGTGATTATTTTATATATTGGAAAAATAAATTTAAAACTTATGTTAGAGCAAAAGATTTAGATCTTTGGCATATTATCTTGAATGGTGATTTTTCACTAGTTGCCAAAAACAAAGTTACCCAAATTTAGAAGTAGATCCTTTTGAACAACAAGGCGATGAGCTTAAAAGAAAACTTGCTAAAAATAATAAAGCTAAAATGGTTCTTTATAATGCATTACCTAAAAAGGAGTACGAAAGAATTTCTATATGTAAAACGACTAAAGATATTTGGCAATCGTTGTTAATCACACATCAAGGTAATAGCCAAGTAAAGGATAATGAAATTGATCTTCTTGTTCAACAATATGAACAATTTACTATCATTGAAGAAGAACCTATTGATAGAGGTTTTGCTAGATTTAACATTATTATTACTGTTGGGTTCAGTTCCTGAGCCCTTCAGTCTTTCAGTAGATTTAAACATAAAATCCTCTAAGTGTTACTCAAGCTGAAGTCCTTCAGTTTGTGTCGCTGAAGTTTCTTCAGCTTCAACTCTTCAGGTCCTTAGAAGATTGGGAAGTATCTTCACTTTAGTTTATGTAGCGGTACATAAACTGAAGAAGGCCTTTGCAAAGAGCTTCAGTTCAGCTTGGTTGACAATTCCAAGATGGACGATGTCTATCTCCTTAACAGAAGTTGAAATGAAATGTTTCACTTCTAGAAGGTTTACAAGGTGGGAAAAAGATTGCTTTATGTCAAAAGAAATAAAGCAATCTTCTTGGTAAAAGGTTCTTCTAAAGTTGGTATAGAAGTACAACAACTTTCCTTAAAGGACCGTACCTGGTACTTTAGAGCACGTCTGCATTAAATGGCATTTCAACCACCCATTGGATGCATGATACGCGTACTAGGTTAACTTGTAAACCCTAATCCCTTTGCCTATAAAAGGAAAGGGATTCCCAGAGTAAATGCTATCTCTTCCAATTAATGTGAAACACATTGAAGAGTTCAATTCTCTCTCAAACAAACTGAATAGAAACTGGTGAAGCTGAAGCTTCAGTTCTAGTCGAATAGTTTGTTTTCTTATTTCTCATAACTATGGTTTGAGAATAAGTTAGATGGAGATAACACCCCAATTGTTATTCAACCACCTTTCTATTCCGTAAGCAAGGTGTATCATAGATTCTAATAAGAACATATACGTTGAAAAGTACTTCTGCGTGTTTTAAACTTGTTCTTTATATTTGATGTGCGGTCTGTCACACCTCGCCAAGGCGGAAACGCGAGGCGTAAACAAGAATGGATATCATCACAACACACGCTGTCTCTATAGAGAATACTAAAATGAAAGCTAAAGTAAAGCAAAGACACATAGTGTCATAACAATACCCAAAACCTAACCAAAAATCCAAAAGGCGTCTTTATTGATGGAACGGAAGTTCTCGCCAATAGAAAGACATGCAACCATTATCCAAATTCAAACAATGCAAAATTCAAGACAATAAAAAACAAAAATCTTTATGAGATCCTATGGTCTCTTACTAGCCACTTCTTTCAATCTTATTTCCATCACGATCACCTGAAAATGATGCTTAAAACATCAACACAAAGGTTGGTGAGAGTCATAGGTTTAAGACTCACATTATAAACTTTTCAAAACCAATTACTGCGATTATCAAAACAATATAGGACAATTATGCAACATATGAACTTATGCCAACATGCAATCCACATACTAGGTAGGAACGTTACCCCCGATCCATTACAACAACTAGGTAGGAACGTTACCCCCGATCCATATGTCACTTACGCACCTAAAAGTCTACCAGCTGGAACTTATACTTAGGCCTGGACCCACACATCATTGAGTATTATTTCAACCCTTCAGTTGGTTTGAGTTGAGTAGTAAAGACCACTCCCAACCGAACTAATCACATCACAAACTACTCCAATTGATCACTAAGCCATGGAGCATTTCCACACAAATCAGTAGGTATTATTTCAACCCTTCAGTTGGTTTGAGTTGAGTAGTAAAGACCACTCCCAACCGAACTATTCACGAAGCAATAACACGTAGCAAATAATCACAGTAATTAAAACAGTTTAACACATAACATCATTTTCACCCCAAATAAAACACAAGAAAAAGGGGCTATGAAACTCACCTAAAGTTTAGCTTCTAAAAAGATCCAATCAAAACTTCACAAAAACTCACAAACAATCTAAACAATTAAACACATTATTAGCTACCATCAATTAGGCATTCAACCCAATATGATGTAACTTCAACTATGATGGATACCTAGTGCTATCCAATATCATTAGTCCTTAATCAGTTAAAACCTTTACCCATTCTTACATATTTCATTTATACTTAAATGCTACTCTTTAAACTTTCTAGTTTTAAGCAGAAATTTTACTCTCACTTGCGTCCATTAAACGCACTACTTTAAAACACTCTCATATTCAAAACCAAAATTCACCATGCTACAATATGTCCTTTATGAACCTCTCCAACTAGCTCTCCCATAGTCACTCCCCTTTTATATTACCCACTTAGAAATTCATTAGTCCAAAGTGTTTAAAATTCGTCCAGAATCTGACCTTCTAAAAGTATGGCATTAATTACCAAACTTATACCCCACTATGACCTTAGCCAAAATTCAGAGGTCACACATAATATATGAACTAACTTACACGTGACTTAGAGTCTCTAACTCAGTGTCTAAGTATTTTTAGAAAAATCAAAACCAAAACTGAAATTCGTCACTGTTTTACACACTGATTTTGTAATGACCATTTGACCCACTCTTCCGAACGTAAAATAACTTATGAGGCAGATTTCTTCACAAGTAGGACTTCTGAGGTTATCTCCAGTATGTTGTAAATTATTTATTTGATCTTTTATGACCGAGTTATGCTCATTACAAAACTGCCTAACTTTATGCAGTGAATTAAACACCTAATTCGAGTGATCTAAGCCCTAACGCATGATCATATCGCTAATCTAATTAATCAAGTGTTTAAACTAACATTAATATATTATAAAATTTATGGAAATTAAATACCCTAATTTATAAAACTAAATTTAAACCTTAATCCATCATAACTAAGTTACTAGAAAAATAAACGAACTAGAATTAACAAATCGAATTCGTACCTTAAGATTAAACAAAAAAAATTTCATTTCTTGCTTCTCCTTCTATGGCCGGTCGAACGAAGTAAATGGGGAGGGTTAGGGATTTTAATCTTGTATATATAGGCATATAGGTAGAATCCTAAACTAACTCTAACTAGTTATTAGATTAGGATTAGTATTTTTTTTCTTCTTTTCCTAAACTCGGCCGAAATATATTTATATATATATATATATATATATATATATATATATATATATATATATATATATATATTTATATTTACAATTAAAACCTTAAGTTTTTATAAAAACCTTAATTAATTTGACTATACCTTTTTGCATAAACGCAGTTTACTACCTTTCTAAAAATAACTATTCATTTCGAACCTAACTTTCTAAAAATAGAAATTTTACATTTTCTTAATCTAACACTTAAACGCTAAACCTATCTTAGATAAACTAACAAAAAATACAGTATATCATATATATTTACTTACACAATCTAACTTTCAAACGCTCAAAAAAAAATATCAACAATCATTTCTTGGTCATTAAAATGAACGAAATTGAACTCAATAAATTTTCCCCATCATTCTAAATTCATTGAGATGAATAATCCAATTCAATAGATTGATTACCAATAGTTCATAAACACATAAAAACACTTATAAAACACATGAAATCACATAAACCATACTTTGCAACAGACACATAAGTCAACACTAACGGTTTGACTAACCTGCTCAAGTCATGGTTATCACACGGTCGTCGTAGGACTTCTACACGAGAAGTTTTACAACTCCCTAGGCAGTGCACCTAATCGTTGTAGTGTAGTATGGGCAAGACTCGGGGTTGTTTATCGTTCACTCGAGGAATAGGTTGGGAAGGCTTGATCACGGTCTAACAGAATTCTAAGGGTTGAGGGAAGATTCTTTTTGTATTTTTGTATTTTATGAAAGCAGATAAAATCATATAATTGAGAGAGTGGTTTGGTTTTAGCTATTAAACTAAATAATAATCTAAACTAATGGTGATAACAATAAGATAAAAGATTGTGTCTATTTAATCATGTATTACTCCCTAGATTGCTTCTCCTAGTGTTGTTGCCTTGTCACCCTTGTGATGATCTGTGTAACTATTTCCTAAAGCATGAACGAATTACACGAACCCGTCGTCTACTTAGTATGCCGCTAGAGCAACGCACATGCAAGGTAGTATGAAGACTATTACACGGCCCCTAGGAGTTTACTAAGTGCATGTAAAATACATTAAAAGTGGATCAACCATATTAGGGGGCAAGGTAGTATGAAGACTGTTACCCGATGGTATCCTTTCTACACAATCACATTTCCCTAGACATATCAACAACGATTATAGACAGAAAGCTGGTTTTCTAAGACCTAACGTGCACATCCATCACAAGAAGCAACATCACTAAGATCTACATTCTAGGTTTCATACAATCATAAATAAACATAATAATAGGTTTAGCCAAGCATGTTAAGAATAAAGCAAGAGCAATAAATCACACAACACATAGACATATTGAACGATTAAGTTAACCTTACTTGATTAAAACATGAATTGGAAGAGGTACAATAGGGGTTTTAGGCCCTAAAATAGTCTCCTACAGTTGCTAAACGAACTAGTGTTCGTACCCTCTTTTTATTCTAAAGTTACACAATCAAAACCCAAAATTCGGGTTTGTATATATAAGAAAATCGACGTGACGGCGTCGCGTTTTAATCGTGACGCCGTCGTAAAATGAATCTTGTAGATCTGCGTTTGAGTCGGTGCGGGATGACGCCGTCTTGAAATATGTGACGCCGTTACTTGATGAGTTGTGACAGCGTCGTGTATGGCTTGCGACGCCGTCTCCAGGCTCTGTGAGCACAAATCTTTAAGAGTCCTGATGTTGGTTTGTAATCGCGTTCGTTTCTTCTCCAAATGAGCCCAAGTCACGTGTAATTCATCCAAATATCTTCCAAATGCGAAATACCTGAAAAGGAACGAGTAAGTACCTATTTTGGGCATAAACACATGCTTTGAGGGTTAAACGACCCTAAAAAAGTGTATAAAATGACACATCATCAAATACCCCTACACTTAGGATTTGCTTGTCCTCAAGCAAATGGGCTTTTCTACCTAGACAATAACAATATGAGGGGGTCATTTTACCTACTATTTTAAAATATTCTACAACACAACCTTCTAGAACTCGTAATTAAAAGCACGGAAAGTATATACTAGCACCTCACACAAGTGTTTAGGATTCTCTCTTTCACTCGGGTGTATAATGGATTATAACATAAGGGGGAAACGGAAAATCACACTCATTACCTGTCATAGCATATAAATTACCATAGGCTTGGTAAAGGATCAAACCTCCACCGCTAGGTGCAAGTATTATTCATTACTATCTAAAAGGTCTTTTAAAGGGTTGTGGGGTGTACGTGTAAGATAACATATAATGGAAACGTGAATGGATGGGATACATTTAGGTGGTGACTTTGAGTGAATTTGGAGTGAAGGGTTAGCTAATTATTTTTACGAATACACGCTGGTTTGGTTGCTAACCCAAGACTCAGACGAAGATTTACAAACTCTACATAACTCTACATCAATCTCTTTCTTTTTCTTTTCTTTTTTTTGAAGACATAATACATCACATGGGGTTTATAACACGTACCCCTACACTTGAGCTTTTACAGGCTCGATAATTACAATCTAACTAATGACCCAATTTGCGGTGGTATCAAATAAACATGATACATATGACAAATTTGGGGATATTGAACTTAATTTTTCTTCCCCATTCTTCCGCGAACCATGAATCCTAATCGTCCCAAAACTGTATTTACAAGGATAAGGACTTAGCAACCGTGTACTCAAATAATTAACTTGGTTTATCATAATAATGTACTAAAGGTAAGTACATATAAGGTAGGCTAAGGATTTTTGGATGTAACAATTGGTTTAAGGGTGTCAATGCTCTTCATTAATAGTCCGGATTAACTAGAAAATTACTAGAACCATGAAAAATGATAGGCTCGGAGGGTTGTACAAGGGTATCCTGCACTAAAGGTAAGTGCATGGAAAGGGTGTGGGATGGTTATATGATCGGTGTGACCATCATAACAATTACAAGTTTAAAACATGGGTTATTCCTAATGCCTCTTATCAAGCAAATCCTAATACTTACTTTGCGGTCTCGGGATGCATCACTTAAAACAAGTTCTAGAATTTAATATACTACCGGTACACTCATATGAATTTTACTAACACCAGACATTCAAGAAAAGGCGACGAAGGCCACACGTACACATCCATAACAACAAAATAGACATATGTGACTGCTCATTCCTTAACTCAAACCAGGAAAAGATAAAATCATCTTGGGTTACCGATGATAGGTACCCGAATTCCTAAAGATCTAAGGGCGAACCTCTCATTTTTTGGGTGGAATTTTAAGGGTTATTGTGCTAGTCATATAAATTCCTATCCATGGGACGCTAGTAATACTCGGTTTTCGTTGGTATGTGTCATAAAAAAATTTAAATTTTGGTTAAAATCACCCTTTTATGTTATGTTTTGATATATTACCCATCTTTTTAAGGACAAAGCAAATGACAAATGAAATAATAGTTTCTAAGGCTTATTTCCCCCGTACACTTATTTTGAACATTGTCCCTAATGTTTTGTAGAAGTACACGTTAAAACAGATAAAGGGAAAAGAAAACATGGAAAAGAAACTAGTACTCCCCTGGTTTACTCAATAATGGAGAAGAAACATGCGATAACTGGTTAAATCGTCCTCCAAGAATCATCCGATGAAACTTCTTAAGAACTTCCAAGCTTCTTCTCATCAAATATAACCTGTAATCAAAGACAAAGACAATTACACCAAGCGTAAAATCCACGGGTGAATGATAAATACAGCCTCATTAACTAAGTTTAGACTCTATGAAAGCAATAAAGATAGGATGAATGTGTTAACGTAATCGTGGTTTTCTGCAGGTTTATAAAAGAATTACAAATTTTAAATATTGCACAAGTTATATTTTTAAAAATACTTAAAAATTTCGAATTTTCTGTAGCTGGGCTCAAGACATCATCTCAATAGACGAGCTGACGGCGTCACGTGCAAATCGTGACGTCGTCTCCGCGCTCTGAGAAAATTCAGTTTTTGTTTTTGATGAAAAATTTCCTGTACGCAATCTTATGAGTTATTTCCTATATTAATTACTGCAAAAACCATGAAAAATAGTTAACGCAATCATATGACTCAAAACAAACATACAAGACACACGACATTCCTAATTGCATTAAGTTAAAATATTGGGTTGCCTCCCAAAAAAGTGCTTGTTTTTGTTCGAGTCGTGAGCCTGACTCTACGCTTATTTGACGTGTAAAAGGTGAGTCTCCCCTACACTTGAGGTTAAGTGTGGGTTATAGTAGTGATACATACCATTTTGATGGAAGTATACCACATGGGGTAAAGGTGGTGTATGAATGGTCAAGAGTTTTACTACCTTCATCCTAAAGTTACCCGAATCCTTTGGTTTGATGGGTAGATTTGAAGTTGGAGAAAAATTATAACATATAATCGGGGTTATGTTATCCTCATAGAGATTATGCTCCAATGATATCCTCATAGAGATTATGCTCCAATGATTCTTTATCCATTCCGGTTCCCATCATCTTTATCTCGACTTCATCTTCATCTTCGTACTCAAGCTTATTTTCCTCAAATGAATGAAGTATTGGCATTTTGAGGTTGGAAGTTAGGTGTTGGTGAGGGGTTCTATAGATAGTGGGTTTATTCTTGGAAATCATTGAGACCCTATGCACCGTGGTAGGCTTGAGTGTTTCAGGGGTTACGCTAGGGGTGTGAGTAGGAAATCTAGTAATCTTTTCTATTTTTGTGGGATGAACTCTTTGTGCTTCAATCTTGACCTTCAGGGTTGCTATTAAACTATCTGCAAGACACATAAATGTGTCTTTTGTTTTTCTCATATCTTCCTCTAATTGCTTAATTTGATCCTCTTGATCATCAATTAATTTCAGTATTTGCCCCTCAAACTCCTCCTGATAAGGTCTTTTGGGAGACGTGAATCCCTCCTCATAATACAATAGCACTTCACTCCTCATCAAAGATTCTACTCGACGCTCCATACTTTCTAACTCCTGTTCCAAATTGGCATCAATGTAGTCGGGACTTCCTTTTTCAGAAAAAATTGGTTCGTTCCACTCTTCTTCTTCGTATTGGGCTAAATTCTCGATGGTTTCCCATGCTTCTTCCGGCCTTAATTTTCTAAGTCTCCCGCCTGCTGCATAGTCAATGGCCATCTGGGTAGTGTAGTTGACATGATCGTAAAAGATTTGAACTTGAAGCCATAAATCAAGACCATGATGAGGGACTTTTCGGAGTAAGTCCTTAAAACGATTCCACGCATTGTAGAGAGATTCATCTTGATGTTGTTGGAACATCAAGATATCTTTTTGAAGTTTAGCAGTTCTTCTTGGTGGGAAAAACTATGCGAGGAAACGAGTGGTGAGATCATCCCAAGTTGAGATGGATCCCGCGGGCAGACGATCAAGCCAATTGATAGCTTGGTCACGAAGAGTAAAGCAGAATAGACGCAAACGAGTGGTATTTCTTGTAGCACCATTAAGGTCAATGGAATCTACAATTTTGAGAAAGTCCTTAAGATGTTGGATTGGGTCTTCGGACATAAGTCTGTGGAATGCACATCCATTTTGCACCAATCGGATGGTGTCGGATCGCAAGAGGGACACCTTGGCTCCTTCGAGAAGCTCAATGGCGTTTCGATAGCCCTCATAGCTAGGTCGGGAGTAATCTCCTAAGGTACGGGGTTGGTTTGAATTTTCGTCTCCCATGATGGTCGACGAAAATGGGTTACAAAACAATTAACACGAAGAAAAGATATACTACAAGAAAGCTAATGTGCGGGAATTAAATCTTACTTGAAAGGATTCAAGCAAGTAGAACTAAGCTAAACTATGATCAAAACCTAACTATTCCCCAGGTGGCGGCGCCAAAAACTTGATGTGCGGTTGTCGTATGACTTCTACACGAGAAGTTTTACAACTCCCTAGGCAGTGCACCTAATCGTTGTAGTGTAGTATGGGCAAGACTCAGGGTTGTTTATCGTTCACTCGAGGAATAAGTTAGGAAGGATTGATCACGGCCTAACAGAATTCTAGAGGTTGAGGGAAGATTATTTATGTATTTTTGTATTTTATGAAAAGCAGGTAAATCATATAATTGAGAGAGTGGTTTGGTTTTAGCTATTAAACTAAATAATAATCTAAACTAATGGTGATAACAATAAGATAAAAGATTGTGTCTATTTAATCATGTATTACTCCCTAGATTGCTTCTCTTATTGTTGTTACCTTGTCACACTTGTGATGATTTATGTAATTATTTCCTAAAGCATGAACGAATTACACGAAAACCCGTCGTCTACTTAGTATGCCGCTAGAGCAACGCACATGCAAGGTAGTATGAAGACTATTACACGGCCCCTAGGAGTTTACTAAGTGCATGTAAAATACATTAAAAGTGGATCAACCATATTAGGGGGCAAGGTAGTATGAAGACTGTTACCCGATGGTATCTTTTCTACACAATCACGTTTCCCTAGACATATCAACAGCGATACAGACAAAAGCTGGTTTTCTAAGACCTAACGTGCACATCCATCACAAGAAGCAACATCACTAAGATCTACATTCTAGGTTTCATACAATCATAAATAAACACAGTAATAGGTTTAGCCAAGCATGTTAAAGATAAAGCAAGAACAATAAATCAAATAACACATAGACATATTGAATGATTAAGTAAACCTTACTTGATTAAAACATGAATTATAAGAAGTACAATAGGGTTTTTAGGCCCTAAAGTTGTCTCCTACAGCTGCTAAACGAACTAGGGTTTGTACCCTCTTTTTATTTTAAAGTTACACACTAAAAACCCTAAATTCGGGTTTGTATATATAAGAAAATCAACGCGACGGCGTCGCGTTTTAGTCATGACGCCGTCGTAAAATGAATCTTCTAGATATGCATTCGAGTCGGTGCTAGCTGACGCCGTCTTGAAATGTGTGATGCCGTCACTTGATGAGTTGTGACGGCGTCTAGTATAGCTTGTAACGCCGTGTCCAGGCTCTGTGAGCACAAATCTTCAAGAGTCTTTGTGTTGGTCTGTAGTCTTGTCCGTTTCTTTTCCAAATGAGCCCAAGTCACGTGTAATTTATCCAAGTGTCTTCCAAATGAGAAATACCTAAAAAGGAACGATTAAGTACCTATTTTGGGCATAAACACACGATTTTGGGGGTTAAACGACCCCAAAAAAGTGTATAAAATGACACCTCATCAAATACCCCTACACTTGGGATTTGCTTATCCTCAAGCAAATGGGCTTTTCTATCTTGACAATAACAATATAAGGGGTCATTTTACATACTCTTTAAACATATTCTACAACACAACTTTCTAGACTTCGTAATTAAAAGCACAAAAGGAATATACTAACACCTTACATAAGTGTTTGAGATTCTCTCTTTCACTCGGGTGTATAATAAATTATAACATATGGGGGAAACGGAAAATCACACTCATTACCTGTCATAGCATATAAATTACCATAGGCTTGGTAAAGGATCAAACCTCCACCGCTAGGTGCAAGTATTATTCATTACTATCTAAGAGGTCTTTTAAAGGGTTGTGGGGTGTAGGTGTAAGATAACATATAATGGAAATGGAAACGGATGGGATACATTTGGGTGGTTTTGGGTGAATTTAGAGTGGAAGGGTTAGCTAATTATTTACACGAATACACTTTGGTTTGGTTGCTAAGACAAGACTCAGACGAAGATATACAGACTCTACACAACTCTACATCAAACTCTTTCTTTTTCTTTTTTTTTGTTTTCTGTTTTATTTGGGACGTGAGGAGTTAGTTTTGGAGTTGGATTCTGTTTGTTAACTTTTCTTTATTTTTTTTTACATAAGTAACATAATGTCAACATTGGGGTTTATAACACGTAACCCCTACACTAGGCTTTTACATGGCTTGAAATATAAAATTCACTAATGAACCCCCGTATTGAAGGGAGGTGGATCAAAATGCACATGAGAATCATTTGACAAACATATGGGGGTATTGACTTAACTTTTCTTCCCCATTCTTCCGCGAAATAAATACTACCATGAATCCCAATCGTCCCAAAACTGTATTTACAAAGATAAAGACTTAGCAACTGTGTACTCAATAATTAACTTGGGTTAAAACAATAATGTACTAAAGGTGAGTAGTATAAGGTAGGATAAGGCTTTTTGGGTGTAACGATTGGTGTAAGGGTGTCAATGCTCTTCATTAATAGTCCGGATTAACTAGAAAATTACGAGAACCGTGAAAAAGGATACGCTCGGAGGGTTATACTAGGGTATCCTACACTAAAGATGAGTGCATGGAAAGGGTGTGGGATAGTTATATGATCGAGGTGACCATCATAACAGTTACAGGTTTAAAACATGAGTTATTCCTAATGCCTCTTATCATGCAAATCCTAATACTTACTATGCGGTCTCGAAATGCATCACAAAAACAAGTTCTAGAATTTAATATGCTACCGGTACACTCATATGAATTTTACTAACACCAGACATTCCAGAAAAGGCGACGAAGACCACACATACACATCCGTAACGATGGAATAGACACATGTGACTGCTCACTCCTTAACTGGAACCGGGTAAAGATAAAATCATCTTGGGTTACCGATGATAGGTACCCGAATTCCTAAAGATCTAAGGGCGAACCTCACATTTTTTGGTGGAATTTTGAGGGTTATTGTGCTAGTCATATAAATTCCTATCTATGGGACGCTAGTAAAATTAGGTTTTCGTGGGTATGTGTCGTAAAAAAAATTAAATTTTGGTAAAAATCTCCCTTTTATGCTATGTTTCGATATATACCTACGGGGGACCCAGTATTTTTAAGGACAACGCAAATGACAAAGGAAGAAATAGTTTCTAAGGCTTATTTTCTCCCCTACACTTATTTTGAACATTGTCCCCATTTTCGCTGGAAGTACCCGTTAAACGAATAATGGAAAAGAAAACAAGAAAAGAAACTAGTACTCCCAGGTTGCTCAATTAATGGGAGAAGAAACAATGCGATATCGGTAAAATTCCGCCAAAGATCAACCAATATACTTCCTAAGACTTCAACTTCTCCTCATCAAATATAACAATAATATTCAAAGACAAAGACAACGATACCAAGCATAAAATATGCCAATATAAACCAATATACATTGTGAAATTTAGTCGTTTGACTCATTGATAGATGAAAGAATTGTTAAACTCATTAGGTTTTGCAGGTTTATATAGAAGAATACATATATTAAATGTTATGCAAGTTTTATTTTCAAAAATAATTAAAAACTTTGAGTTTTCTGGACCTGGGCGTTTGACGCCGTCGGGGTTGGTGTGACCCCGTCACAGGTGTCGTGGTGACGGCGTCACTTGTTAATCGTGACGCCGTCTCCACAGTCTGTGAAAATGAAATTTTTGTTTTTGATGAAAAATTTCCTGCACTTGATTCCATAAGTTAGTTCCTGTATAAATGGCTGCATAAAACCTGAGATTTAACAATTCAATCATATGACTCGATACTAACGCGAATTAATCTCAACAATTCATTAATCATGTTTGAATTTGGCTCAAAAGCCTGATAAATTTCCCTACACTTATTGTTTGCAAAATACCTTTGATTGAAATTAAGACGAAGTTAAAGACAATACAAAGCATGATTATAAGATAATTCAAACATAATAAAACAAATGGAAAAGAATTAAAACACACATGACACTCCTAATTTGCGGGAAAAGTAAATTAGGTTGCCTCCCAAGAAGCGCTTTTCTTTATTTATGAGTCTTGTAGCTAGACTCGAAGCTACACGTCCTTACGTGACTTCTCCTTCATCTTCAACTCCTTCTTCTTCATCTTCTGTAAGAGCAGGGCGCTCATCTTTAAAATTCTTGCTTCTCCATTGATTAAATTCCATCTCCTTTTCTTGATGAAGTCTTATCCTTTCTTCCCATTTTAGGATTAGCCTATTCACAGTCATAGTGGGAGCTATAGGTTCTATGTCATTTTTTTATTCCTTTTTTGACATGAGAGAGGGGTTCAGGTATCCTATAGAAACTTATCTTGCTTTTTCCTGACCATAGAGTTATGGTGCATGTGTCAAACTTTATTGAGGCCTTTGCCGTTGTTAGGAATGGCATTCCAAGAATGAAAGGCCTCTTTTCATTTTCCTTAATGTCCATAATTACGAAGTCTGCGGGGTATATATGCTCGGCAACCTCTACTAACACGTCTTCGGCTATTCCTAAGGGATATATATGTGAGTGGCTAGCTCATGAGAGTCTAATGTCAGTCTCGGCCGGTCTCTCGTCGGTGAGTTTCATATAGGTGGAGTAAGGCATGACATTTACATTGGACCCTTGATCGACGAAGGCATGTACATGCTTAAGGCCTCCTATGCTGCAAGGTATTTTGAAGTTTCCTCCGATTTCCTCCTTCTTTGTTATCTTCTTTTTGAGAATCGCTTCGTAAAAAGGCCCCCCGGGCAATACATTATACGCTTTCTTCTTTTTCTTTACAACTCGTTTTCCTGAAAGAGAGTTATTGAATCTGTTATTGTTTACTAGTCCCTTGATAAGCTTTTCATTTATCTTATGCTTCAGGTAATACGCAACAGGCTGAGAACCGGGTGCTTCAACGACTTCATCATTTTCAGGTGTTTTGACTGGCTCATTTCCGCTCCCGTTCTCAGCTTCATTCATTGCCTCGGCCTTCCTGACTGGCATTTCCATTTCGGTAGGCATTTTAGTGTTGTCGGATGTCTCATCCGTCTTGTTATTCTCTTCATCTTCATTTCTTGTAAGGGAGATAGAGTTTACATTCTTGGTGACGGGAATTGTCTGTTCTTTTCCCTTATTAATACTTGCTCAAGGGTGAGGTTCTGCTGGCGTTGAGCTCCCTTGAAAGTCCCGTACATTTTAGTCAATCCACGTTGATTTTCCCTCGGCGTTGCCTGAAGATGGGAGTTCTCAGAATCCTTCCATCCTTCATCGGTGTGCGCTCCCATTAATTCTCGACTCGTCGCTTCAAAAGTGGTATCTAATGCTCGTGTTGAGGGCTTAGACCTGTTACGTTTATGAAAGCAAAAGTGCTTATATTGTGGTTTATTCTATTTTGCGGATGGAGATCATGACTGCATTGACATAAGCTTGGGGGTGTGCTGAGCTCGGTGCTGGCATCGGTCGTGACCCTCTTAGTAAGAAGTTGATCTGGTCTTTGAGCTCGAGGAGCCTCCGGTCAGGTGTTTTCGAGACGCCTTGAGGAGTGGAAATGGCTTTGACTGGTTTGACGAATTCTTTGGTTTCATCCCAACCTTTATGGTCGTAGAGGGCGAGGTTCTCAATAATTTCCCAAGATTTGTCGGTATTCTTGTCGCAGATTTTTGCTGTCGGCGGCGCAGTCAATCTCGCACTTAAGATGAAAGGAGACATGATCATAGAAAATTTGGATTTGCAGCCAACGATCAATGCCATGATGAGGGAATTTTTGGAGTAAGTCCTTGAAATGAGTCCATGCTTCGGATAAAGATTCTCCATGATGTTGTTGGAACATCAGGATATCGTTGCGAAGTTTTACGGTCTTTCCCGATGGAAAGAATTGAGCAAGGAATCGGGTAGTAAGATCCATATGGATCCTGCCGGAAGGCGTTCAAGCCATATGCAAGCATTGATCACGTGGGAAAATTAAAATAAACGCAGGCGCGTTCTTTCCCTATTTTCACCGTCAAAGTCAAGTCAGTCCACAGGTTTAATGAAGTCCTTGAGGTGTTGATTTGGATCCTCAGACCGAAGTCCATGGAATGAGCATCCGTTTTGCCCCAACCGATGTAATCAGATCGAAGAGGATCATACGTTGTTTCCCTGCGGGGAGCTCGATGGTATTCTATATGCCCCGAGGCTGGTTTGGAGTAGTCTCCTAAGTTACGGATAGATTCCCTCGTCTCCTATGGTGGGTTGACGAGATTGGTTACAAACAAATTAACACGAGAAAGATAGACTACAAAAAGCAATGTTGACTTAAATTCTTCACTTGAAAGGATTCAAGCGAGTAGAACTAAGCTAAACTATGATCAAAACCTAACTATTCCCCAGGCGGCGGCGCCAAAAACTTAATGTGCGGTTGTCGTAGGACTTCTACACGAGAAGTCTTACAACTCCCTAGGCAGTGCACCTAATCGTTGTAGTGTATGTATTAGGCCAGACTCGGGGTTTGTTTATAGTTTCACAACATGTGAATAGTGGGACGGCTTGATCACCATTCTAACAGAAAATTCTAAAAGTGAAGGAAGATTATTTTTGTATTTTTGTATTTTATGGAAAGCAAGTAAATCATCACCGATGCATTCTTTCAGTTTAGTAAAAAACCATGACCAATTCTTAACAGTTTCACCTTGAGCGACACCAGTAGCAAGTGGTATTATCTGATTGTTCTCATCCATTCCTACTGCAAGCAGATTGGTTCCAAGATATGTGCCTTTTAAATGTGCTCCATCAATTTTTATCAAAGGCCGCATATAATATAAAAAACTCCGAATCTATGCAATAAAGAATAAAACATTTACTATTATGTTACATATTCATCATAAGAAGCAACACCACTAAGATCTAAATCCTAGGTTTCATACAATCATAAATAAATTGTTACATATTAGAAAAAGACTCGGTTACCCTGTGTATTTTACCGTTTATTGTAGCTCGTAGTTAATCGTTTAATGTATAACATTCGGTAATGGGTCGGGGAATTAAACCCAACATGTAAGGCTATGCCAAGGCCTTAGGTCGGTTTGTAAGAAACTATATAAGCCTCTTCCATTCCATGGAAGAGGTTGTTAGTCATTTCATTGTATAAGTTTACTTTCTCTCACTAGAAAGATTTTCTCACTCACTTTCTCTCTCTAGATTTGGCTAATCCATCTATCTTCCATTGTGTTATGATTTCCAATATCCTATAATTGGTACAGAGCACATGGGATGATTAGATCATTTGTGTGTGTGTTTTAGTGCTTGGTTTAGATCAAAAGTTGAGTTTTAGGAGGTTTTAGCTCTTGTTCTTAAGTTTCATTGATTTTCACGTTTCTTGTGTTAAAATTCATGTTTTGGTAGTTGCTATAGCCTTCTAGTACTCATTTGTGCAAAATAATCCACGTTAAAACGTTCAAAAGGGTGATTTTTAGGTGTTTTAAGGTGTAAAAGTTCGTAATTCATCATAGCGGTTTGGTAATCTGCTTGTAATTTATCGTAGCGGTTTGGTTTACTGTTCTGGCGGTTTGTCAAGAAAGTACACTATTCTGGCGGTTTGTCAGATCGTACACTATGTTAGCGGTTTGTCATTTCTGACAACGGTTTGTCTTATTAGGCAAAGGATTGTCAGTAGCGGTTTGTCCTCTAGTGAAGCGGTTTACTAGTAGCGATTTGGTAATTGTAGCGATTTGATCCGTGGCGGTTTATAGGTTTTGAAGACTTTTTCTCATAGCGATTTGGGAAACAAATCTCTGCCAATTTTATTTCTTGGTAGCGGTTTGGTGTTTCTTCTTCGTAGCGGTTTACCAATTCTTTCTAGTAGCGGTTTGGCAGATTAACTACGTAGCGGTTTATCATTAGCATTGGTTTATAGGTAGCGGTTTGTTACAGGGTTTTGAAGAATTTTTCTCAAGGTCGTTTGGGAATCAAACCTATGTCCATTTTTCTTCGTGGTAGCAGTTTGGTATATATTCTTCATAGCGGTTTGATAGTAGCGGTTTGACAGTAGCGGTTTGAGCATTAATCTAGCGGTTTGGTACCCTGTTTGGCATTTAGACTATTTTTTCAAACTTGTAAAATGTAACAAACTCAAACAACAAAACACTTAAACAAACATCACCACTTTTAACATACATTCACTAATCATTGTTCGATCAACTTAAATCATTTCATAATCAATTAAGATGGCTAATCTTTCAGAAGATATTCAATGTGCCGGTTCTGATACCCGGCCACCTATGCTTGATATGACTGAATTTGCATCATGGCAACAACGTATTCGACTGTATTGTCGGGGTAAAGAGAATGGGGTGAACATCTTGAAGTC
The DNA here is from genome assembly GCA_026074375.1 of Tanacetum coccineum. Taxonomy (NCBI): domain Eukaryota; kingdom Viridiplantae; phylum Streptophyta; class Magnoliopsida; order Asterales; family Asteraceae; genus Tanacetum; species Tanacetum coccineum. The sequence continues at coordinate 18,594 of BQNB010042875.1, read as the reverse complement.
TAAACCCAATAAAGACCAAAAACATAATAAAAATGACAAAGATGTGCTTGTTTTTGTGTTTTGTGTGTGCAGGTACGGATATAGCAAAAATCACATGAAAACGATCAAAAACGGGCAAACACGAACACGAGAAAGGAAGAGTGTACAAGAGCCGGAAGCTAAAGTCAAAAAGTCAACCTTGGTAAACTCTCAGTCAACCAAAGTCAAAGTTAACTCACTAGAAGACAAAGACCCTAAAGTTATAATACTAGTCCCTCAAGTGTTCAAAGTTACATAAATGATCCCTAAGCTCAAATGGGCCTAATCTTATCAAAAACAATACCCAGATCCAAAGCCCATAACCCTTTTATATAAGTCCAGGGACCTAATCTGCTTATTGTCAAATCTACACTTTTATTAAACAAAGAGAGGGACTCGTCCTGCCATTACCCCAAACTCACAACACTCGTTTACCCACTTTCAGTTAAAATAGAAAAAAAGGGCGCCAAAATGGTTTTCACTATTCATCGTCTCTCCCACCATTCACCACTAGTAAAAACAAAGGGCTTTTGTCAATTGAAGGGTAAGATGGACAATTCAAGAGCTCTAGTACATGATGGCAGGGTTTTAAAAGTCATTTCAAGCATCCTCATTGGTCAAGACAAGAAAGAATGCCACGTGGATACAAAGGAAGCACAAGGAAATGTGGGTTTTTACTCTACTACCACTCACAAAACAAGCACAAACATCTCAATCACGGATTGCCACGCTGGCAATCCGTGTGAGATAGTTAGTGATCCAAGGGCCAAGATCAACTCTTCAATCATTGAGAAATTATACGGTGGCGATAAAAGGGAGCGTGTAGAGCAAGAAAAGGCTAGAAGGTTCACCAACGGGCTATAAATAAGCACACACCTCTCACACACCAGGAAGTTTTTTCATTTTTTCTTTTTCACCTAGTTTAGCTTTTAGTTTTTTTAATAGCTTATTGTAATTTACTTTTAAAATCAGTTGTAATCTCTTTCAGTAATGTAATCAATCCTTTTCAGTTAATGAAGTCCAGTTTTTTCCTTTAATCAATTGTGATAAGTTCTCAATAAGTTCATAATGTTTGCGTTATGACTCATAAGCTCACAATAAGCTCAGTTCAGCTCTCTTAGTCTCTAAGCTAAGATTGAGTTTTAATTAAGACATTTAATCTACTTTAATCCTAAAATCAGCTTAAAACATTGGATATTGGACTCATTAAGCTTATGGAAGGGGAGCTAGCCTTGGAAGAGCTCCCAAGGATTTCACTAGCTTATCTCTTATAAGCCAGAGCTGTTGATAAGCTCTATAAGCCTTTAGCTTCTGTTTGGCTGAAGCTTCTAGTAAGTTTTCATTTAAATTCCTTTGTCCTTAAATATATAGCTTAATGATTGCTTATTAGTGTAGATCTGCTTATTTGCTTAATCTAGTTGCTTATTTGTGCTTACTATTATCTAGTTGTGCTTATCAATCATGTTTCTTAATTTGTTTTTAGTTTTAGTATATTAGATCTTAGTATTTCATTACTTATCTTAAAAAAATCATAAAAACCAAAAAAAAAATGAGTAGCTTAGCTTTAGATTCTTAATTATAGCTTAATAAGTTGTTGAAATCTGTTTGTTAAGCTTGTTATAAGCTCATTGTTATCTGGTATCAAGGTTTTATTAGTTGGATTTGATTTGCTTAAGTTTTATAAAAATGTGTCAAGTATTAAGGAGTGTTTGGATTAGGACTGTTTGACCTTTTAAAGTCAAAGGTATTTTGTGAATGCACTTTTGTTAGTTTGATGATCATATTTGATTGAATTTTGAATAGGTTAGTTAAGTTATTTTGATCTTAAAATTACTTTGTGGCTTATTGTATCTGTCTCAGCACCAGGGGACCTTTTTTACTTTTCTTTGTTTGCTAAAATCTTAATCCAAGCTTCTTAAGCTTGGATAGTGGTTACATTGTGTTCAAAGACATTCAAATAGAGTGTGTAAATGAACCGTCTGCCCAATATGTCTCTGTGACCACACAAAACAATGTAGTTGACAATTCATTGACTGCTGAACTTGCGACATATAAGGAACAAGTTGAACTCTATGAAAGATGGGCTATTATTCGATTTACAGAAAGTGAACTAAAGATTAATGAACAATTAAGGATAGTTACGCTGATCTTAATCATAAGAAGAAAATTTGAAAAGGGAAACTTCATTCTGTAAAACTGCAAAGTACCTATTCCATTACATAACAAGTCATGGTAGCAAGAAGTTACATCTTTGAAAAAGGATTTTTAACAGAAAGAAATAAATATCTTGAAGAATTTTTGATCATGAAGCTTTAAATAATAGGGTCGAGGATTAAATTATTAAACAAGACCAGTCTCTTCAAAATACTTCACATGTTGTGTAAAACAAAGCCTTATTTATGATGGGAATGAATAAGGTAGCTATTGGCTACAAGAACCCCTTATGTCTCACCCGTGCAAAGCAAGTTTAGCCTGCTCTATATAATGGTCATGAAATTATTAAAACCAATCATGTCCCGGCTATAGTGCACAACTCAGAGGATACCTTAGAGATAGCTGAAATCACTAGGAAGAAATGAATGGGACAAATGAAAGTACCAGTTATTAAAGTGTGTGAAAAAGAAAGTTAAGATTGCACCACATGATTACTCATAAAAGAATTATTTAGCGACTTTCACACCACAAAAACAATTGACCCCCGAGCAGATATTTTAGTCAAAGGATCTCATCAAGATGAAAGCAGAAGATCTCAAAGAGCATACCACAGCTTCGACGACCCCCCCCCCCCCCCCCCCCCCCCCCCCCCCCCCCCCCCCCCCCCCCCCCCCCCCCCCCCACCCCCCCCCCCCCCCCCCCCCCCCCCCCCCCCCCCCCCCCCCCCCCCCCCCCCCCCCCCAATCAAACGTTGACTGTATACCCTCCCAAATACACCTGCAACGCTTTGTCCCTAGGGTGCTTCAAACTAAAGTCAAGTGAAAATTAATATTTTTGCACTTATACAACTTTTTTGGAATTTGAAAAAACCTGTAAAAAGAGAATTACACCAACGAGGCTCACTGAAGGAGAAAGAGGTTTTGAACAAACCAAGGAATGTTATCACACCGAGGTCATTCCATTTTTCAAAACACTTAAAGAACATTTTGAGGGTATTCAAAAGGCTCAAACTAAAGAAATTAAAGAAATGAAAGAAATTTTTGAAGAGTTGGAAGCTGAGGTTGACCAAAATGTTGTAAATAGGAAGCATGATGAGATTGAGCAGAAAAATCTCCTCATTGCTAATGATAATTTAATTGCCAATTGCTTGTCCAAAGAAGTGTTTTATATTGCAGCGAATTCTGAGCTTACTGTTTCTAGATTTACTATAATGCTTGTTGCTCTCAATGTTGTGTCATGCATGTTGTCTGGAACTTAAAGCCGAGCTTTCTAAATTACTTGATAATGTTCAAAAGGATGATCATACTGAATTAGTAAAACGTTTTTCCAATCTTGAGGTAAATCACTTAAATCTGCAGTTAAAATATCAAAACCTTAAAGAAAGTTTTGGAAACAACACATCTCCACCCGCTCGAGATGCACCTGATTTTGACTCAGTCTTTGTAATCGAAAAAATAAAAGCTTTCATTCAAGGAAAAGACAACGCCATCAAAAAATTGAGGATGCAAATCTCTTAATTAAATGAAACCCGTACTGAAACCGACCGTACTCTTGATATCAGGGCCTTAGATTTTCAGATCACTTAATTAACTGACAAAGTCATAGTTCTCCAAGAACAAAATGAGCTTTTTAGGACTGAGAATGCAAAAATAAAGCAGCATTACAAGGAATTATATGATTCTATTAAGATCACGCGTGCCAAGCATATCGAATAAAACAACTGCCTTGTTAACTAAAAATGAGAATCTAAAAGCCCAAATACATGAAAATCTGTAATGCATCACTATGGATTATGTACAACCAAGAGTTCTTGCCACTGTTAGGTATGTGATAGATGTTGAACCAATTCCCCTCACAATAGGAACAATAAGGAAGTGCATCTAGATTATCTCAAACACCTTAAGGAAAGTGTAGAAACCCTTTACGAGATCGTAGAGGAAGCTAAGGTTGAAAGACCATTAGATAGCTCACTTGCATTTGCTTGCCTTTACACTAAACACTCTTAGGAATTGTTAAAATATGTGATTGACACTTATCCGAAAGACTTCAATCCACGAGATAAAAAGCATGTTGCTACCCCTATAAATAGGAAAAAGTAAGTTACTTTTGTGGACCAATGTGAACCATCACAATTAGTACATACATAAAACATGTAGAGCAACTGACATTCAGAAGACTAATGTCCTGTGCCTCTTTCTACAGGGTAAGTTGTTGCACAATGCTAGCGGTCACAGCCTAGGAGCAATACCTGAAAAAATAGATCTTTCTGGCTAAGAGTGTCAACAAGAAGAAGTAGGAAGAACACCCTAGGACTAATAAGTCTAGTTTGAAAACCACGAATCATATTAATTAAGTATTAACTTCAGCGGCGTGTACTGTATTAATTTGATTCTCATTCTATTTGCAAGACATGTATAAATGCTTATATTTTCAAATCATGTTGTGTATGGTTAATTATTTTGCACTTGTGAATGCCATCCCCCTTGTTAATTATGTTGTGCATAAAGTTCAAACAAGTCTGGAAACTCTAAGCAAGTCAAGCAGTCTGAACCAACAGCATAAATATTACCTAATGATAGGTTATCATGGCATGCCCACGGAAGGTCATTCACTTCTAGGCGAACAGTGCCCTTTAACTAGGCTCTCGAAATCTATAGTTTGTGCCTACTAAGCAACAGAAAAACATTTGTACTAGTAAAACTGTGATTTACTGGAAATTAAGTAAACACTTTTCTGAAAACCATTAACTAGATACCAACGTAAAAACCAACCATACCAGGTAGTTCCCGGTAGCATTCCCACTCCACCTAAGAATAAGGATATTGCTTATGCTAACCAACTAGAACCCAACCAAAATTGGGGATCCAAATTTCTAAAAACTCTCCATCTTCGTTGTTTTCAAATGCAGGTCGTTATAGATATTCCTTTAGTATTTGGATTTAGGTGCTCAAAACATATGATGGGGGATCGCTCACAGCTTAGAAATTTTGTAAAAAGGTTTATCGAGACAGTTAGATTCGAGAATGACCCCTTTGGTGCTATCATAGATTATGGAGATTACGTGATTGGTGACAATATGATCTCTAGGGTATACTATGTGGAAGGACTGGGACCATTCTGTTTTCTGTCAGATATAATTTTGCGATTCTGATTGGAAGTTTCATTTCAAGATGATTCATGTTATGGTTCGAGATACAAAAGGTTTGAATTAATTAAAGGTTCTCGTGGTTTTAATTTGTATACTATCTCGGTTAAAGGACATGATGAAGTCCTCCCCCCAATCTGTTTGTGTCCAATGCCTCCAAGAACAAATCATGTTGTGTCATCGCGTTTGAACCACTTGAATTCGGTACTCAATGACTCCTGGCAAGAAATAAGGTTTTAGTAAGGGCTTACCTAGATTAAAGTTTGAGAAGATCATCTTTGCCTCAGCATGTCAATAGGTTAAAAACAAAAACGCATCCTACACACCCAAAACTAAAACACCAACTTGGAAGTTCTTTAATACCTTCATATGAACTTATGTAGACCAATGCGAGTGCAAACAATATATGGGAAGAAATACATCTTAGTTAAAGTTGATGACTATTCCAGTTTTACTTGGGTTAAGTTTTTTAGATCGAAGGATGAAACCCCAGAGGTCGTCATCAAGTTTCTAAAGCAAATACAAATCGGTCTCAACAAAACTGTCAGATACATCCGTACCGATAATGGCACAGAATTTTTCTATATCACGTTCTGACTGAATTATTATGTAACGTGTCGGAATTTTTCTGCTAAAGATCAGGTTCTTTTGTAGTAGTTCTGTATACACCTTCCTGATTTTGTTGCATAACCAACGAAATTTAATATCAAATGGTGGGTTGTAAATTTTCCAAGATTGTCGCTGTCATTAGTAGGGTAACAAAGAGCACCAAAGACTCAGAAAAAGGTAAGCTCAGGCTTTTTATCATGCACCAGCTCATATGGGGTTTTGTTATGACGTGTGTGAATGAGGGGTCGATTTTGGGTGTAACAGGCGGTAACAACAGCTTCTGCCCATAGAAACATCGAAGCCTTGGAAAATATCAGCATTGTCCTAGCAGCCTCCATAAGAGTACGGTTTCGTCTTTTCTGACAACGCCATTCTGCTGTAGAGTCTCGAGATGATTTTGGTGAAAAAAATGCTCGGACACGTTCATAATATTCCTGTCAGAAAGAAACTTATTAGAAAATTCTGTTGCCATTATCCGGTCGGATGTATATGACGTTTTGTTGAGAACCGATTTGTCATTTGCTTTAGTAACTTGATGATGACCTCTGAGGTTTTATCCTTTCGATTAAAAAAACTTAACCCAAGTAAAAATGAATAGTCATCAAATTTAACTAAGATGTATATCTTACCATTATTGTTTGCACTCGCATTGGTCTCCATATAGTTCATATGGAAGGGTATTAAGAACTTCCAGGTGGTGTTTTTATTTTTGGGTGGTGTAGGTATGCTTTTTGATTTTACTAGTTGACATGTGAGCAAAAGTATGATCTTTCTCAACTTTATTCTAGGTAATGCCTCTTACTAATTCCTTTCTTGCCAGATGGGTCATGATGGTTTCCGAAGTTCTAAGTGGATTCAAACGACGACTGTCACACCTGTGAGTTCTTGGAGGCTTTGGACAACAAACAGATTGGGGGAGGACTTCATCATGTCTTTAACCGAGATAGTATACAAATTAAAACCACGAGAACCTTTAATTAATTCAAACCTTTTGTATCTCGAACATAACATGAATGCTTCTTGAATGAAACTTCCAGATCAGAAATTCGCAAATTTATATGACAGAAAACAGATTGTGTCCCTGTCCTTTCCACATAGTATACCCCTAGAGATCATACTGTCACCAATAACGTAATCTCCATAATCTTTGATAGCACCAAAGGGGTTCATTCTCGAATATAACTGTCTCGATTTACCTGTTTAACAAAATTTCTAAGCTGTGAGCGATCCCCCATCATATGTTTTGAGCAGCCTAAATCCAAATACTAAAGGATGATCTATACGACCTGCATTTGAAAACAGACGAAGATGGAGAGTTTAGAAATTTGGATCCCCAATTTTGGTTGGGTTCTAGTTGGTTAGCATAAGCAATTTCCTTATTCTTAGGTGGAGTGGGAATGCTATCGGGAACTACATGGTACGGTTGGTTTTTACGTTGGTATCTAGTTAATGGTTTCTGAAATGTGTTACTTAATTTCCAAGTTATCACAGTTTTACTAGTACTAATGTTTTTGTTTCGCTAGTTGGAACCCTACTTTAGTTTTTGTGAGCCTTCGTTTTAAAGGGCACTGTTCTCCTAAAGTGTTTGTCCTTCCGGGGGATCATTGATAACTACAGTTGTAAGTTTTTTGCTTTGTTGGTTTGCAAGACTTGCTTGACTTGCTTAGGTTTCCAGACTTGTTGAACTTTACGCACAACATTTTTAACAGAGGGGGAATGCATTCACAGAGTGCTTAATAATTAAACCATACACATTTCATGATTTGAAAATATTAAAGCACAATTTATGTACTTGCTTGCATGAGGAATGAGAATTCAAATTAATTACAGTACGCTGAGAGTTAATACTAGAATTAATATGATTCGTGGTTTTCAAACTAGACTTATTAGTCTTAGGGTGTTCTCCTACTTTCTTCTTGTTGACACTCTTAGCCAGAAAGATCCTATTTTTTCTCGAGTGTTGCTCCTAGGCTGTGATACGCTGGCATTGGTGTTGCAACATATGTACTCCTGTCAGAAAGAGGCACAGGGTACTTTAGTCTTCTGATGTTCAGTTGCTTACATGTTTTTGTATGTTACTTTTTGATGGTTCCTTCATTGGTCCTCATAGTAACTTACTTTTTCCTAGGTAAAGGGTCATCGGTAGCAACTTGCTTTTTATATAGTGGGATTGAACGTCTTATCGGAATAAGTGTCATTGCAACATATTTTTACACAAATGCCTAAGTGTGTTTGTGTAAAAGGCAAGCAAATGCATGTGAGGATATCTATTGGTCTTTCAACCTTAGCTTCCTCTACGATCTCGTGAAGGGTTTCTACACTTTCTTAAGGTGATTTGAGTTATCTAGATGCAACTTACCTTATTGTTCCTATTGTGAGGGGGAATTGGCTTACATATATCACATATCAATCCCCTTAACAGTGGCTAAGAACTCTTGGTTGTACATATTCAATAGTGATGCATTACAGATTTTCTGGTATTTGGGCTTTTAGGATTCTCATTTTTAAGTTAAACAAGGCCAGTTGTTTTATTAGATATGCTTGCACGAGTGATCTTTATTAGAATCATTTAATTCTTGTAATGCTGCTTTGATTTTGCATTCTCAGTCCTACTAAAAAGCTCATTGTGTTCTTGGAGTATACTCATGTCTTTGGAAGTTTAATTAAGTGTATATCTGACTAAATCTTAGGCCCTGATATCATGAGTTACTGTCGGTTTCAGTAGGGTTTATTTAATTATGTGTTTTGATCTCTCAACATTTTTTATATGGCGTTGTCTTTTCCTTGATGTTAGCTTGTATTTTTCGATACAAGACTGAGTCAAATCAGGTCTTCTCGGCGGCGTGTGAGAGTGTTGTTTCCATAAACTTTCTTTAAGGTTTTGATATTTTTTAACTGAGTTTTTAAGTGATTTACCTCAAGATTGGAAACCATTTGACTAAGTCAGTGATGCTCATCATTTTGACATGTATAAGTAATTTAGAAAAGCTCGGCTTTAAGTTCCATATACAACTTGCTTGAACAACAGTGTGTGCAGCATGCCATTATAGTAAAGCTAGATACAGTAAGCTCAGAATCGCTTTGCAATTTATAACAAGTCTTGGGACATGCAATTGGCAATTTATATTATTTTTTCCCCATTAGCATGTGGAGATTTTTATGCTCAATCTCACTCAACGCTTCCTATTTACAAACATTTTGGTCAACCTCTGCTTCAACTCTTCAAAAATTTTCTTTCAATTTCTTATAATTTCTTTAGTGTGAGCTTTTGCATACCTCTCAAAATGTTCTTTAAGTGTTTTGAAAATGGAATATAATGACCTCGGTGGTGTCGATACTTTCTTGGTTTGTTCAAACCTCTTTCTCTTCTGTGAGACTGTTGGTGTAAATTCTCTTTTTAAGGTTTTTTCAAATTTCAAAAAAGTTGCTTTAAGTGCAAAAATATTAATTTTCCACAAAAAAACCTTTTGACTTTTTGTTGGACGCACCTAGGGACAAGCGGCTGTGCAGGTGTATTTGGAGGGTATACTGTAAACGTTTTTGAGGAGTTTGGCTCGTGAAGCTTGTGGTATGCTCTTGTGATCTTCTGCTTTATCTTGATGAGATCCTTTGGACTAAAAAATATCGGCTCGGGGGTCAATGTTTTTTGTGGGTGTGAAAGTCGCTAATCTTCTTTTATGGAGTAAATCATGTGGTGCAATCTTAACTTTCTTTTTCACACACTTTGGGTCTTTCATTTGTCATCATTTTCTTCCTTGTGATTTTAAGCTTTCTCTAAAGGTATCCTCTGGTTGTGCAATATGGCAGGGACAGGGAATCGTTTGGTTTTGATAAATTTCATGAACATTATATAGAGCAGGGCTAAACTTGTTTGCTCGGGTGAGGCATAAGGGGTTTTGTAGCCAATAGCTTACCTTATTGTGCATAATTATATAGGCTTTTGCGTTTATCCACAACATTGTGAACTATTTTGAAGAGACTGGTCTTGTTTGTTTTAAATTATCCTCGACTTTTCATTTAAAGCTTTCATGTTCAAAAATTCTTCAAGATATTTATTTTCTTTCTGTTTAAAATCCTTTTTCAAAGATGTAACTTCTTCTACCATTGACTTGTTATGGTTAATGGAAGAGGTAAGTTGCAGTTTTACAGAATGAAGTTCCCTTTCAAATTTTCTTCCTTAGGATACGATCAGCGGATAACATCCTTAATTGTTCATCTAATCTTTTTGTTTCTCTTTCTGTTAATTAAAATTAGCCCATTTTCATAGTAGTTCATTTGTTCCTTATATGTCGCAAGTTCAGCAGTCATGAATTGAGGTTCCAACTAAATGGTTTTTGTGTGGTCACAGAGGTCATATTGGGCAGAAGGGTCATATATATCATTAAGTATCATCATGTATGCATCATTTGGTACAGAAGATACATTACTTTATACAACTGGCACTGCGTTGTCCTATACATACTGATCATATGGAATCATATTACTATCACTCGTATAACCAGCATGTAAGTCGAAAACGTAGTTTGGATGTGTACATCGTCATGCATCTCGTGCTATGCATGATGTTCAAAAACTAGGATCCTGATAGTGATCATTATCGTGTACCCTTAGACTAGAATGTCTGAATCAGAAAGACGGAGCCAGACTTCATCTTTAACAGGATTATGCGGATGATAGATTTGCCATGAACATGGTCTGTGAAGTAGGAGCCTCATAACATCAGAATCATATGCATCACAGTCATCCGCTTGAAAAACATTATCCACATTGAGTGCTAAGTCTTGAACTGGTTGCTCATCTACATCTTCATCAACAGCAGTGTCTTGTCCACTTGCAATAAATAGCAACTGCTCTTCATCCAGTGCCACCCCATTCTCCTGATCTTAATCTCAGTAACATCTTGTCTTTGAAGTATTCTGAGTTCTGTAGTCGCTTAGGCTGAGTGCAGTTCCTTGCTATGTGGCCTATACCTTTGTAGTTGTAGCACTTAATCTGCCTTGCTTGACCTGGATTTGCATTCCCAACTCTATTCTGAGCTCCTTATAACCAGATGCACTGCACCCTCGTGCATTGTTCCCATGACCTTCTATTCTATCAACCGGCAAACATTCTGAACAACAACCCTGTCGTCTTGAACTGTAGCTTGGTTTATTGTATTTGATGAAGTTCTGAGTTGATTGTTTGTTTAAGGTAGGTATGTTTTGTATGATTGGGTGAGTAGGGCAAGTGTGTTGGTTAAGTTCTCAATTAAGTTGTCTGTTGGAGAGAGTCCTGAGTCAAGTTGAGTGTTGTCAGCAAACTGTGGTTGAAGATGTATGGATGGTGGAGTGGTAGATGATTGTGAGTAGTACTTCTATTATGAAACATTAGACATAAAGGCGAGAGGATCAACAGTGTGTTGAGTGAATCGATCCAACATCATTTTGTTCTCATTGGCGTGTACCTCGTATTGCTTCAGATAAGCATACAGCTGATCATAGTTGGAGTCCCTCAAGCCTCTGTTTGTTTCCTGCTATTTCAATTTACCATTCAGGTAACATTTTATTAACAAACTTTGAGTTCAACTGCATTCTGGACATGGTCATCTTGATGTTCCGCATGTCGTTGATGAGCTTGGCAAACTGGACATAATAGTCGTGAATGGTTTCTTCTTTGTTCTAACGGAAGTGTTCAAAGTCATCATACAGTTGTGATTCTCGATCTTCTTTTGTTACTTTCGAACCTTCCAGGAGCATCTTCATAGTATCCCAAATGTCTTTAGCTTTAGTGTAGTGCTTGTTTAGAGTGTAGATGTATTTTGGGGTAAACCCTTTAAGTAAGCTGTTTGTTGCCCGAATGTTAGCATCTATACCGTATCCTTATCCTCATGTTGAAAGGTGCGAATAGAATCGAGCTCGTTCGTAGACCTGTTGCTCGGGCACCTTTTTATCCCTTCAGAAATTGGGTATCTAATAGTTCCAATGAAAAGGTCCTACATCTAACATCCAACTTTAGAATGTTTACCTCATTCTCTTGACCACGTCAATACAATCAATACTTTGATTCCATGATGCAAGGTCAGTCCTATCAAGCATAGGTGGTCGTGATTATTTAGAATCGGGCACATTGAATATCATTCCAAAAAGATTATCTTCTTAATTTGATTATGAAAAGATTTAAATTGATCGAACAATGATTAGAGATTGTATGTTAAAAGTGGTGATGTTTGTTTAAGTGTTTTGTTGTTTGAGTTTGTTACATTTTTCAAGTTTGAAAAATAGTCCAAATTCCAAACAGTGTACCAAATAGCTGGATTAGTCCTCAAACTCGTACTTGTCAAAACACTATGTCAAACGCTTTGAAGAATGTATAAGCTATACAGCTACCACGAAGAATTATAGCCACGTGGTTTGTTTCCAAAAGACCTTGAGAAAAATCTTCAATAAACTTGTAACAAAACCGCTAACATACAAAACCGCTGTGACTGGTAAACCGCTACAACGTTAAACTATCAAACCGCTACTAGGAGACTATGGTAAACCGCTATGAAGAAGAAACACCAAACCGCTACCATAAAATTGGTAGAGGTTTGTTTCCCAAATCACTATGAGAAATTGTCTTTAAAAACCTGTAAACCGCTATGGATCAAACCGCTACAATTACCAAATCGCTACTAGTAAACCGCTACACTAGAAGATAAACCGCTACTGACTTACCTCTGCCTAATAAGACAAACCGCTATCAAAAACGACAAACCACTAGCATAGTGTACGATCTGATAAACCGCCAGAACAATGTACTTTCCTGACAAACCGCCAGAACAGTACACCAAACCGCTATGAACAATATAACACAGTATACCAAACCGCTGCGAAGAAATACGAACTTTTACACCTTAAAACACCTATAATTCACCTTTTTGAACATTTTGACTTGGTTTCTTTTGCACCAATGAGTACTAGAAGGCTATAGTAACTACAAAAACATGTATTTTAACACAAGAAACGTAAAAATCAATGAAACTCAAGAACAAGAGCTAAAACCTCCTAAAACTCAACTTTTGATCTAAACCAAGTACTAAAACGCACACACAAACGATCTAATCATCCCATGAGCTCTGATACCAATTATAGGATATTGGAAATCATAACACAATGGAAGATAGATGGATTAGCCAAATCTAGAGAGAGAAAGTGAGAGAAAAGCTTTCTAGAGAGAGAAAGTGTAACATGTAAATGAAATGACTAACCCCCTCTTCCAAGGCAAGGAAGAGGCTTATATAGGTTCTTACAAAACCGGCCTAATGGCCTTGGTAGTGGGCTTACATGTTAGGTTTAATACCCGGCCCATTACCGAATGTTATACATTAAACGATTAACTACGAGCTACAATAATCGGTAAAATACACGGGGTGACCGAGTCTTTTTCTAATATCTAACATGTTTGGCTTTGGTGTTTTGGTAAGCATTCATACAATATATTTCTATTGATACATGTATTTTGGTTTTAACATAATAGTAAATGTTTTATTCTTTATTGCATAGATTCGGAGTTTCTTATATTATATGCGGCCTTTGATAAAAATTGATGGAGCACATTTAAAAGGCACATATCTTGGAACCAATCTGCTTGCAGTAGGAATGGATGAGAACAATCAGATAATACCACTTGCTACTGGTGTCGCTCAAGGTAAAACTGTTAAGAATTGGTCATGGTTTTTTACTAAACTGAAAGAATGCATCGGTGATG